>JAKCPB010000163.1:0-271048 GCA_021442155.1 Cymbidium sinense
AAAAAATTGTATTTGACTTATATGACTTATGATTCTTATTCATTGGCCACATCACACATACACATGTATAAGAGTTTTAAGTGGGTATGACACCATTATTCTGTGTCAGGGGCATAAGGTATAAGACCTACTTAGGGCTACTTAAAGCCTCGCAACCCTGGGGTGTCCAGACTAATATACCACTTTTCTCATATACATGTGAATGTATGAAAGGAACCACAAGAAGAAGAAGTCATGCATGAAGTCATATTTGAATTGATTATATGATTTACATATATGGTATGAAATTATTCCCAAGTCTTAGCATGGAAATGCATAGGAATTGATTTAGACAAATGTTGTGTGCTTTTCAAATGAACTATACATTTGTAATTCCTATGTGAATCCATGTAAGATAAAGTAGAGCTTCATATTGCATATCTTATATTATCAACACATGTAAACCTATAGATATTTGTAATTAACATCACTTCATTTATAATTGATTTATGAAAATAACTTTGATTTAATAGTGATAATAGCCACACCTATTTTTAATTTAAATCAACACATGCAATTTGACATAAAAAAAAAACCATTTCATTTAGTTAATTTTTGAAACAAAATGAATGCATGATTACACATGGAAGTAACATTTAACATGATTGGAAAGAAATAAAGGAACATAAGCACATTATCTCATTCATTCCAATTAATTCTAAGGACAATCATACTAAATAAAGCCATTTAAAATAAACTAAAGTCCTTTAATGAGATTTCTTAATTTTGAGTTTGATTTCATTTAGAAATGAAAGAGATTTGTTGATCCTAATCCCATTCCTCATGTGTGAGTTAATTTGATTTAATGAAGAAGTATTTAAGTTTATTTTATGGTTTAATTAGGTTAGGTATGAATTAATTAATTAACCCTTACACATCACCTTAAGTTAATTAACAAATTAATAATGAGCTAATATGATATGCAACCACATGGAAAGTAAATTTACAATGCTAAGAAATGAAAGGGCCTAATGCAATTGGCTCATGATTAATAGTTAATTAAGCTTAAGGGATCTCACTTAACTACTTTTATAGTTTTCACATATGTGAGCTAACCATAATTTCATTTACCTCCCCTTGGATTATTGAACACCCAAAGAGCTACCCAAGATTAAATTTTAGAAATAGATTCAATTAAATTAATTAAATTCATTAATTAACTAATTAAACCTTACTCAACCTTAACTAATCAAAATGAGATGGGCTTAGAGAAAGAGACAAATATGGGGAGCCTAAGTCTCAATCCTTAAATCCTTATTGTTGATTAAAGTTCAGGTATCATTTGGATTTTGATTAATCTTGTTAATTAATTAATAATTTAAGAGGGATTAGAGAAGAGTTAAAGAAAATATTGGAAGAGGGAGTCCCAATACATTTCTCTAGACTTCATCATCATTAAGAGGTTAATAAGCTTAATTGATTGATTAATTTACTATTCATTTGCTTAATTATCACTAATTATAAGAAGAAACTTATTAAGCCTTAACCCATTAGTTTCCTAAGAAACCAATAAAATCCCAAAAAATAGTGGTAGAGGCATCCTTAACATGCAATATAAAGTTTGAGATTGGATGGTTAATTAAGGAGTAATTAGACTAATTACATTTCCAATTAAGCTAAATCCACTGCTCAAAATCAGTTAATAATAATTTTCCTAGATTTTACTCTAAATTATCTTTAAAATGAGCATAAGTTTGTATTTTTATGGATTTTTCTAGAATTAGTTATGAATTTAGGAAGTTTCAAGATTAAAAACTAGTTAATTAGCCCTAATTAGAGCTTTAATCCCATCGCCACATGGCACATATGGCTCATGGACGGGCGCCATGTGGCATGATGGGATTTTCTATTTAATTTATCACAGCCAAGTGATGACTCAGATGGCGGTGCATCTTAACTCGTGGACTCGATCTAAGATCGATGACCACGATTAAACTCAATTTTGAAGGATTAATCAGGTTCTAAGCGATTAGATCGATCATTCATCCCAATCATGGGGATGGACATTCCATGATCTATCTCCTCCCAAGCATCGAACAATGGCTGCAATCCATCGATCATCACTCGATCCAAGCTCACCCAAGCTCGGATGGAGATAAAATGATCCCACACCTTCGAGGAAGCACAATAACAAGATCAAATGGAGGAAATCGCATGACATTAAAATTTCTTTCATAAAAGACCAACCTATTTTCATTCAAGGATCTGTTTCAATGGCATACCTCACAAGCTTATGATAGTTTCAATGATTGGGAAAGCTTTATTTGGTAGAAATGAAGCTCATTGAGCCGCACGAGCTTTGATTTGGTGTAGTTTGCTCGGAAGACCAGCCCACTAGGCGTAGGTGCTCGGGCTTGATCGAACTCTACCCTCTGACCATCGAGAAGCTTGGGAAATAATTCATTCTCACTTGCTTGGCTCCAAGGAAGGTGTGTGCAAAGTTAATTGCACTTTGGTGGGGGTTTGAGCAAATGAGAATCGAAGGTGGCCTCCCTTATTTTGGGAGTGTAAGGGGATTTGAAATTTCTCTGGGAACTCTCTCCTTGGCTGCTAAAGTTGAATCAAGTGTGAGTGTCTGAGTTCGAGTGAGAATGAGGGGGAATACCCCCTCATTCCTTGGATCGAATGGCCACAGCTTCTTTAGATTTTTCTTGATCAATTGGCCAAAATTGAGGTGGTGGAGGTCCTTGATGATGATTCAAGTTTTGGGTGAGGGTGTGGAGGTGTCAAGGGAGTGGGGAGTCCCATGGTTGTTTGAAAGCTCCAATGGGATGAGGAGGTGATTTGACCTGCCATGGATCATGGCCACCCAACCACCTTTGGGTCAGTCAACCATGGTCCTGGTGCCTAAGTGGACTTATGATTGGCTGCCAAGTGGCTAGGGGAAGAAAATGACCAAATGAGCATGTGTCTTATCTCATGGGATGCCCTAAACCCAAGGGAAAAATGGTCATTTGGCTATGGGTTTGGTTTGGGCAGATTTGGGATGCATCAAAAGTGGGTTAGCCCAATTTCAAGTGGTTTGGAGTTTATTTGATTTGATTTGGCTTGATTTAACCTATTAGGTCAAATTGTTAGGTTAAGTTGACCAATTGGTCAAATTGGGTCAAACCAAGGTTTGGGTCATGTTCAATTGGCTAATTGAAACTGATTGTAAGCTTTGGTTTGGTTTAATTTGGAAATAATTTGATTTTGGCTAATTTGACCCTTTAGGTCAATTTGGGTTAAGTTAGGTCAAGTTGACCAATTGGTCAAATTGGGCTCAATCATGGTTTTGGTCAAGTTCAATAAGTGATTTTGAATGAACTTGAGCCATTGGTTACAATCAATTTGGGTTGGATTAGATTTGCCCTATTTTGGCTTTTAGGCCAATTTGGGTCAACTTAAAAATAGCCAATTGGGCTTGGTTTGGCTCAAGTGAGGGTTTCATGTTCAATCATTGGTTAGGAATGGGTTTGTATCAATGGTTTCAATAAATTTGGCTTATGGTAGATTTTGTCTAATGGGTTTCATTTGCTAAATGTTGACTTGGTCAATAGCTAGGTTGACTTAGTTTAACCCAATTCAAGATAATTGATTAAGCTAAGATGATTGTTGATCATGTTGTGAGGTTTGGATGGGCTTAGTTCAATCTAACTTGGGTTGAATTAGAACTTGGTTTGAAAAGGTCTTTTAAGTCACTTTTGGTCAAGTGGACCTAAATGGGTTAATTGGCTTGATCATGGCTTGATTCAAGTTTAATTATATTGATAAATGGGTTTGATATTGAAATATAAATCCAATTGCAAGGAATGTGGATCCAAATGGATTTTAGTTCAAATGATAATTTCAAGTCAAAAAGGGCTAACTTGGGTTTGATTTATGTTATCTTGGATTTGGTTTGATAATTATAATTTGTATTTATATTTGGATTTATGATTGTAGGAATGTTTGAATCATGAGGAAATCCATAAGTTTTGAATTGATTTGGGTATTATTTAGCCAAGTTCAAGAATTTGGCTAAAAGGCAAAAAATCAAGAATTTGATTTGATTTGGGTTTCAAACCATTTGGAGTTTGGAATTGATTTATGATTTAGAATTTGATTTGAGATTGAATTTGATAATTGAGAAAATCAATTGAATTGTGATTTGAATTTAAGGCTAAGTCCATAAGATAAAATCAAAGGGCTTAGGAAGGGATTTGATGTTTTAATTTGATCATGGGTTTAAATCATTTGATAGTTGGATTTGATTTTTGGAATTTAGATTTAAATTAGAGATTTGATTTGGAAGAATGAAGCAAGGATTTGGTTTGGGCTATAGGGTAGGCATGTTCTCCTAAATATCTAATGCACAACTTACCCCATGCTCTTCTAAGCCTCTGGTTAGGTTAAGTGTTCACCTAATGACTACAAGTATCTTAAGACCGAGGAACTTTTGTTTCTAAGGAGAGTCCTGGGGATCTATGATAAAGAAGTTGAGAGCTCACCCAAAAAGTGAGGTCAATGTGTTTATGGTTTGTGGTTTTAGGGTTTAGGGTTTTGTGTTTAGGCTATGGTTTAGTGTTTAGGGTTTATGGTTTTAGGGTTTAGGGTTTAGGTTTTAGGTTTAGGGTTTAGGTTTTAGTTTAGGGTTTAGGGTTTTAGGTTTTTTTAACAGAGAACAAATTCATATTCAAAATTAATTCTATTCGATTTCACCAACCAAGTGGTGCACCAAGTTTTCTAAGACACAAGCGATGACATAGATAAAAAATGAGCATGCATAGAATAAATAAAAAACCCTAGATAACTAGAACTATCTTTACTATAAAGACACAGTTCCATAAGCAGTAGATCAGATCAACCGTTCTTTAGTTTCTCTAGTTTCGATCAGAACCACCACCACCTCTTGAGCAGCAAGATCCGCCATCATATTCCTGATCTGTCCCTCCATGATCACCACTGTTGTAACATCTATCACTCCTCCTGCATCCATAACCACCACTACTCTGACCACCACTTCCATATCCACTAGCACCTCCAGATCCCCCACCACGACTACGATAACTGCCACTTCCACCATCACCTACATTGCCAAATCTAGACTGAGCCTAGTTGACTCTGATGTTCCTACCCTCAAGGTTGTTCCCATTATTAGGGTTTAGGTTTATTAGGTTTTAGGGTTTAGTTTTATTATTTTATTTATTTTATTTCCTTAGGATTAAGTTTAGGGTTTAGGATTTAAGGTTTAGGGTTTAGTGTTTAGGGTTTAGGGTTTAGGGTTTTAGGGTTTAGGATTTAGGGTTAGGGTATCGGGGTTAGGGTTTAGGATTTAGGGATTAGGGTTTAGTGTTTAGACTTTAAGGTTTAGGGTTTTTAGTGTTTATGGTTTAGGGTTATCTTAGGGTTTAAGGTTAGTTTAGGGTTTAGGGTTTAGGCTTTAGGGCTTTAGGTTTAGGGTTTAGGGCTTAGGGTTTAGGGTTTAGGTTTAGGGTTGTGGGTTTAGGGTATGGGTTTCTTGTTTAGGGTTTAGGGTTTAGGGTTTAAGGTTTAGGATTTAGGGTTTAGGGATTAGGGTTTAGTGTTTAGGGTTTTATTTACTTATTTATTTTATTTTATTTTGAATTAAGTAAACGATAGGTTTAGGTTTATTTAGTTTATTTTTTAATTTGTTTTAGATTTTTTTATTTTTTATTTTTATTTTTTTAGGTTCAATTTTATTTTTATTTAGTTTAGTTTATTTATTTTAAGTTTTTATTTAGTTTATTTTTTAGGTTTTGGTTTATTTTTTAGTTTTGATATATTTTTATTTTATTTTATAGGTTTAGGTACATGTTTTTATTTTACTTTTTTAAGTTGAGGTTTTAGGTTTTTATTTTAGGTATATTTTAAAGTTTTACTTTTTAGTTTAGGTTTAGGTTTATTTTTAGATTATTTTATTTTATTTAGTTTAGATTTAGGTTTAGGTTTAGTTTATTTTATGTTTAGGATTATTTATTTTAGTTTAGTTTATTTTAGTTTTGGTTTAGGTTTATTTTTTATTTTAGGTTTATGTTTTTTTTTTAGTTTAGGGTTTAGGTTTTATTTTTTATTAATTTTTGATTTATTTTTTAGGTTTAGGTTTTTATTTTGTTTTTATTTTATTATATTTTTGTTTTAGGTGTAGTTTTATTTTTTTTTGTTTAGTTTAGGTATTTAATTTTTTTATTTTAGTTTTTTTTTATTTTTTTTTCTTTTATTTTCTTTTCAGGTTTAGGTTTATGTTTTAGTTTAGGCTTTTATTTTTTTATTTTTTTATTTTAGTTTAGCTTTTTAGGGATTAGGGTTTAGGGTTTAGAGTTTAGGGTTTTACGATTTAGGGTTTTGGGTTTTGGGGTTTTAGGGTTTAGGGTTTAGGGTTTATGTTTTAGGTTTAGGTGGGTTCAAGTTTTAGTTTATGATTTAGGGTTTTGATTTTTTATTTTTAAAGAGAACAAATTGATTCAACATTTCTTCTTTTGATTTTGTCAACCAAGTAACACATCAAGTTTTCTAAGACACAAGCAATAACATAGATAAAAAATGACCATGCATAGAATAAATTAAAAACCTTAGATAACTAGAATCGTCTCTATTATAAAGACACAATTCGATAAGAAGCAGATCAGATCGATCATTCTTCAGTTTCTCTAGTTCCCATCAGAACCACCCCGACCTCTCGAGTAGATGGATCCACCATCATATCTCTGATCTCTTCTTCCACCAACACCACGGTTGTAACCTTCATCGCTCCTCCTACCTTTATAACCACCCTCACCAACACCTCCATATTCACTAGCACCTCCAAATTCTCCACTACCACTATGATAACCATTGCACCTTCCTCCATCGGATCTAGTCACATTTGGTTGATAGTGATGTTCCTTCCATCAAAGTTTTGCCCATTCTTAGGGTTTAGATTTAGGTTTAGGATTATTAAGTTTTAGGGTTTAGGTTTCTTTTTTAATTTATTTAGTTACTTTATTTTTTGGGTTTAGGGTTTACAGTTTACGATTAGGGATTAGTGATTATGGTTTAAGGTTTAGGGTTTTAGGATTTATGCTTTAAAGGTTTAGGTTAAGGGTTTGGGTTTAGGGTTTAAGAGTTAGGGTTTAGTGTTTAGGTTATAGGGTATAGGGTTTTTACGATGGTTAGGATTTAGAGTTTAGGGTTTAGGGCTTTAGGGTTTAGGATTTAGGGTTTAGGGTTTTAAAGTTTAGGGTTGTTTAGGGTTTAGGGTTTAGGTTTAGGTTTAGGGTTTAGGGTTAAGGTTATGGGGTTTAGGGTTAGTTTAAGGTTTAGGGTTTAGAGATTTAATTTTTAAGTTTAGTGTTTAGGTTTAGGGTTTTAGGGTTTAGGGTTTAGAGTTTAGGGTTTAGGGTTTAGGGCTTTTAGGGTTTAAGGTTTATAGTTTAGGGTTTAGGTTTTTTTTTTAAAAAAAACCTAAGTAAATTGGTAAGTTTAGGTTTATTTAGTTTATTTAGTTAATTTTTTAATTATTTTAATTTATTTTATTTTTTATTTTTTTTATGTTTTTTTATTTTATTTAGTTTAGTTTATTTATATTAGGTTTATTTATTTTAGTTTAGGTTTTTTTATTTTTGTTTATTTTTTTAGGTTTAGGTTTTTGTTTATTTTTTGTTTAGTTTTAATGTTATTTTATTTTGAGTTTTAGGTTTTATTTATTATTATTAAGTTTAAGTTTAAGTTTTTATTTTATTTTTTTAGGTTTAGGTTTTAGGTTATTATTTTTGGTTTATTTGTAGGTTTTATTTCTTAGTTTAGACTTAGGTTTATTTTTAGTTTATTTTATTTTATTTCATTTAGGTTTTATTTATTTTAGTTTAGTTTATTTTAGTTTAGGTTTACATTTATTTATTTTTTTGTTTTAGGTTAAGGTTTTTTTTCTAGTTTAGGGTTTAGGAGTTATTTTTTATTTATTTTTAGGTTTATCTTTTAGGTTTAGGTTATCATTTACTTTTTATTTAATTTTATCTAAGGTTTATTTTATTTTTATTTTAGGTTTTTTATTTTTAGGTTTATTTTATTTTTTATTAAGTTTAGGTTTTGATTTATTTTATTTTATTTTAGTTTTACTATTTTGTAGGTTTAGGTTTAGTTTAGGTTTAGGTTTTAATTTAGGTTTTAGTTTATTTTATTATTTATTTTAAGTTTTGGGTTTAGGGTTTATGGTTTTAGATTTATTTTAGGGTTATAGTTAGGGTTTAGGGTTTAGTTTTGGGGTTTAGGGTTTAGGTTTTAGGTTTAGGGTTTAGGTTTTAGTTTGGGTTTAGGTTTAGGACTTTAGAGTTTAAGGTTTAGGGTTTAGGGTTTATTGTTTAGGGTTTATTTTAGGGTTTAGGTTTAGGTTTTAGGTTTAGGGTTTAGTTTTAGTTTAGGGTTTTGGGTTTAAGGTCTTTTTTTTAAGAGAGTTTAGGGTTTAGGGTTTAGCGTTTAGGGTTTAGGGATTTATGGTTCAGGGTTTACGATTTAGGGTTTAGGGTTTAGGGTTTAGGGTTTAGGGTTTAGGGTTTAGGGTTTAGGGATTAGGGTTTAGGGTTTAGGGTTTAGGATTATAGGTTTAGGGTTTAGGGGTTAGGGTTTAGCATTAATTTTAGGTTTGGGGTTTTTATTATTTTTTATTTCTTTTAAATTAAGTAAAGTGATAGGTTTAGGTATTTTTAGTTTATTTTTTATTTAGGTTTATTTTATTTTATTTCATTTAGTTTATTTATTTTAGTTTAGGTTTTTTATTTTAGTATATTTTTTTTTTTTAGGTTTTTAGGTTTAAGTTTTATTTTATTTTATTTTCTAGTTTTAGGTTTTATGTGTTATTTTTAGATTTAGGCTTTTTTTATTTTAAATTTTAGGTTTAGGTTTTATTTTAGGTTTATTTTTAGGTTTTATTTTTTTGTTTATGGTTTAGGGTTTTTTTTTAAAAAAAATTTTAAACGGTAGATTTTATTTATTTGGTTTATTTTACATTTATTTCAGTTTATTTTATTTTTTATTTTTATTTAGATTTATTTTTACTTTTATTTGGTTTAGCATATTTATATTAAGTTTATTTATTTTAGTTTAGGTTTTTTTACATTTTAGTTTATTTTTTAGGTTTAGGTTAAGGTTTGATTTTTTTCTTAATTATATTTTTATTTTATTTTTTAGGTTTAAGTTTTATTTTTTATAATTAGGATTAGGTTTAGTTTTTATTTTATTTTTTAGGTTTGGGTTTTAGGTTATTATTTTAGGTTTATTTTGAAGTTTTATTTTTAGTTTAGGCTTAGGTTTATTTTTAGTTTATTTTATTTTATTAAGTTTAGGTTTAGGTTTAGTTTATTTTATGTTTAGGTTTTGGTTTTATTTATTTTAGTTTAGCTTATTTTAGTTTGGGTTCAGGTTTATTTTATTTTGTTTATTTTATCTTTATTTTAGGTCTATGTTTTTTTTAATTTAGGGTTTATGTGTTATTTTTTATTTATTTTTAGGTTTATTTTTTAGGTTTAGGTTTTCATTTAGTATTTATTTTATTTTATCCTAGGCTTATTTTATTTTTATTTTAGGTTTAGTTTTTCTTTATTTAGGTTTTTTAATTTTAGGTTTATTATATTTTATTTTTGTTTAGTTAAGGTTTTTATTTATTTTATTTTAGTTAACTTTTTCTTTTCAATTTTATTTTATTATTCGATTTATGTTTTGGTTTAGTTTTAAGTTTAGAATTAGGTTTTAGTTTAGGTTACTATTTTATTTTATTTTATTTTATTATTTTATTTAGGTTTAGGTTTTAGGGTTTAGTATTGATGGTTTAGGGTTTTAGGGTTTAGGGTTTAGGGTTTAGAGTTTAGTGTTTAGGGTTTAAGGTTTAGTGTTGAAGGTTTTTTTTTATAGAGTTTAGGGTTTAGCATTTAAGGTTTAGGGTTTAAGGTTTAGGGTTTTTTTTTATTTTTTATTTTTTTATTTTTTATTTTTTTATTTTTTTTATTTTATTTTTTATTTTTTTTTATTTTTTTTTATTAAGGTTTAGGGTTTAGGGTTTAGGGTTTAGGGTTTAGGGTTTAGGGTTTAGGGTTTTATGGTTTAGGATTTGGAGTTTAGGGTTGTAGGTTTAAGATTTAGGGTTAGTTTTAAGGTTTAGGGTTAGGTTTTTTAAATTTTTTAATTTAGGATTTAGTGCTTAAGTTTATTTAGTATTTTTTTATTTATTTTAGTTTATTTTTTAAATTTTTATTTAGATTTATTTATATGTTTACCTAGTTTTATTTAGGTTTTTATTTTAGTTTATTTTCTTAGAATAGTTTTATTTTTATTTCATTTTTTATTTTTAGGTTTAGGTTTAGGTTTTATTTTATTATTTTAGGTTTAGGTTTTAGGTTTTTATTTCAGGTTTATTTTTGGGTTTTATTTTTTAGTTTATGGTTTAGGGTTTTTTTAAAAAAAAGTAAAATGGTAGGTTTAGGTTTATTTAGATTATTTTTTATTTATTTTGGTTTACTTTATTTTTTATTTTAATTTAGGTTTATTTTTCTTTTTTTGTTTAGTGTATTTTATTTATATTAGGCTTATTTATTTTAGTTTAGGTTTTGTTTATTTTAGTTTATTTTTTAGCTTTAGGTTTATGTTTAGGTTGATCTTTTAGTTTAGTATTATTTTTTTTTTAGGTTTAGGTTTTATTTTTTATTATTAGGTTTAGGTTTTTATTTTATGTTTTTAGGTTTAGGTTTTAGGTTGTTATTTCATGTTATTTTTAAGGTTTTCTTTTTAGTTTAGGCTTAGGTTTATTTTTAGTTTATTTAAGTTTAGGGTTTAGTTGTATTTTTTTATTTATTTTTAGGTTTTATTATCAGTTTTATTTTTTACATTTGGGGTTTTTGTTTAACTTTTATTTTATTTTATCTTAAGTTTATTTTAATTTTATTTTAGGTTTAGTTTTTATTTTATTTAGGTTATTTATTTATTTGTTTAGTTTAGTTTTTTTATTAATTTTATATTAGTTTAGTTTTTAATTTCTATTTTATTTTATTTTTAGGTTTAGGTTTAAGTTTAGGTTTTAGTTTAGGTTTTTATTTTATTTATTTTATTTTCTTATTTAGGTTTAGGTTTTAGGGTTTAATGTTTAGGGTTTACGATTTAGGGTTTTAGGTTTAGGGTTTAGGGTTTAGGATTTATGGTTTAGTGTTTAGGGTTTATGGCCTTTAGGGTTTAGGGTTTAGAGTTTAGGGTTTAGGTTTAGGTTTTAGTTTAAGTTTTAGTTTAGGTTTAGGGTTTAGGTTTAGGGTTTAAGGTTTAAAGTTTAAGGTTTTATTTTTAGTTTAGGGTTATTAGGTTTAGGTTAGGGTTTAGGTTTTAGGTTTAGCTTTAGGTTTAGGGTTTTTAGGTTTAGGGTTTTGGTTTAGGGTTTAGGGTTTAGGTTTAAGGGTTTAGGGTTTAGGGTTTAAGGTTGTAGGTTTAGGGTTTAGGGTTATTTATTTTATTTATTTATTTTTTAAAATTAAGTAAAATGGTAGATTTAGGATTATTTAGTTTGTTTTTCATTTATTTTATGTTATTTCATTTTTTATTTTTTAGGTTAGGGTTTTTTATTTAGTTTATTTATTTATTTTTTTAAATTAAGTAAAATTTAGGTTTATTTAGTTTGTTTTTTATTTATTTTATGTTATTTTATTTTTTATTTTTTATTTTTATTAAGTTTAGTTTATTTATTTTTACTTAGGTTTTTTATTTTAGTTTATTTTTTAGGTTTAGGTTTAGGTTTAGGTTTATTTTTTAGTTTAGTTTTATTTTTATTATATTTTTTAGGTTTAGGTTTTTTTTTTTTTTTTTTAGGTTTAGTTTAGGTTTAGTTTAGGTTTATTTTAGTTTAGGTTTAGGTTTTAGATTTTTAGTTTAGGTTTTATTTTTTAGTTTAGGTTTAGGTTTAGGGTTCATTTTGTTTATTTTAGTTTAGGTTTAGGTTTATTTTATTTTTATTTTAGATTTTTTTTTTTAGTTTGTGATTTAGGCTTTGTTTTAATTTTTTTAGGTTTATTTTTTAGGTTTAGGTTTTTATTTAGTTTTTATTTCATTTCATTTTAGGTTTATTATATTTTTATTTTATGTTTAGTTTTTATTTTATTTAGGTTTTTTATTTTTTAGTTTAGTTTAGGTTTTTATTTATTTTATTTTAGTTTAGTTTTTATTTTTTATTTTTTTTCTTTAGGTTTAAGTTTAGGTTTAGGTTTTAGTTTATATTTTTATTTTATTTTATTTATTTTATTTTATTTTGGTTTAGTTATATTTATTTATTTTCTTTTTATATTTTATTTTAGGTTTGTTTTTAGCTTTTTAGGGTTAACGGTTTAAGTTTAGTTTAAGGTTTTGGGTTTAGGGTTTAAGGTTTGGGATTTATGGTTTAGGATTTTTTTTTATTTTTTTGATAAAACCCACAGTGGGGAGAAATTCAATGCCACAAAGGAGTTCAAAAGTCCTTAAGAGGGGAAAATCCTCAAAACTAACACTCCAAGGGCTACAATCAACTTAGAGAGAAAATTCTCCAAACTATTACAACGAGAAGCAAGAAATAAAATAAAACCTAAGAAACAATAGAAAAAAAAGCAAATAATGACCACAAAGAGAACATGGGAGAGGGAGAGAAAACCAGCTCAAATAACACAAAGAAAAGAAGAAACTGAGAAAGGAAAGTAAGAGAAAGATCAAGGAAGAAAACAATTAGGAACGGATGAAGAGTGAAAGAAAAGATCTGGCTCAATATAGAAAAAGGGGGGCAACCAAATTTTGTGAGCAGCCAAACCTCCAGAAGAAGGGTTATAATAAAAAAAGACTACCAACCAAAAAGGAAAAAAGGAACATCCCAGCCATCATTTCCAACAAACCTCATAGAAATGCACTAGACCAAGCAGCAAAGTCAGCCAAGAAGAAGGGATAGCAACCACCATCATAGAAGGAGAAAATGAAATTAAGTAAATCTGACATAAGGGAAACCAGCTTTATCTAAGTTAGAAAGGCCTCTTTATTTTTTTGGTATATTATCATTGGAAAATAAAGTAAAATAAAAAAAGATTACTCCCCCGGTTAGCAAAAAATCAGCACTAGCATTACCTTCTCTCAAAATTTGAGTCATCTTAAAAGACAATTTTAAAATAATAGCTTTAATATTCTTAAGTATAAAAATTGAGCATTACCCTTGTGATTTGAGTTGATCATAGTAACAACCATGCAGCATCAGATTCCAACCAAATGGAAAGAAAATTCTTCTCCAAACAAAGCTTAAGAGCTTGATAAACAGCCATTAGTTTAGCCATAATAATAGAAGTAGTAGAGAGAGGAGTGGAGAAATCCAAGATAATACTTCCAAGATTATTATGATAAATACCACCACAACTAGATTTGTCAAGTGCAAAAGCCAAGATAATACTCCCAAGATTATTATGAAAAATACCACCATAGCTAGATTTGTTAAGTGCAATAGAGCCATCAGTGTTAATTTTAAGAGGCTTAATCCAGTAAATGATTTTATAAGGAGGCATATCACAATAAGGAAACTTAATACCCAATTTAGAAGCAACAAACATGCAACATCTAAAATTAGTACCATTAAGAAGCACAACCTTATGTAAAGAAACTTTTTTTGTCTTTAGTCCTATCAATAATCCTCTTATGATTCATAGGCACATTATGATGTTTAGCATCATTTCTGTCAATCCAAATGAACCAAATCAAAGTAACAGCCACAACAATTTTGATATGCCCTTTGACAGTATTAAGAAAGTGAGAGTTAAGGAGCTGCATTAAGGTATAATTACTATTAAAAGAACTAATGTTGAATAAGTCCTCATACGAATTCCAAACTTTAGAGGAAATAGCACCATTAACAAAACATGGCTAACATTTTCAATATGAAAACAAAATAAGCATTTAGAAGGAAGATAAAAACCTTTCTCCAAAAGTAAAGAATCAACAGCAATAGAACCCGTTAAAATCCTCCAGACATGAATAGAAGCTTATTATCTCTAATATGGTGGCAAGTATCTTTAGAGGAAAAATTACCATTACTAAAAATGCTAGTAAAAACTTGATCAAATCAATAGGAATCTTTGTGAAATTATCACAAATGAAATCTAGAATCAAGTCAGACAAAAGAGAATGATTCCAATCACCATTTAAAATAAGATGCTTAACTTTCAAAGAAAAAGTAGAGTGAGTATTAAGCATAGAATCAATAGAGGATTCCCCCATCCAATTATCTTGCCAAAAGAAAGAGGAGCCACTATTAATACCCTAGAAAATGAGAGAATTTCCTTTCCATTTAATAGCACAAAGGCATTTCCAACCAATAGAGTCACCATGATTATAGGTACAAGTTAAAGGATGTTTACCTTTGGAGTATTTGAAATTCATAAAATTATCCAAAAGACTAACATTCTTCTAAAATTCCACCAAAGTTTAAAAGAAAAACCATTAGTGGAATCTAAAAAGGACCTACAGCCAAGACCACCTTCAAATAAAGTACCACACATGTTATTCCAAGAGGGCCAATGAAATATTTTGGCCGAAAGACTTGAGCCCCAAAAAAATTATTAAAAAACCTTTCAATCCGTATAATAATAAGAGAAGTAGAAACAATATTAAGTAGCAAATAAAAAGGAAGAGAGTAAATAATACTTTTAATAACAATTAATCTGCCACCAAAAGATAAAAAATGAAATTCAAGGGTAGAAATCTTATTCTAAATGTTCTGGATAACCACATCAAAAAGGTGAGACCTCTTAGGACCACAATATAAAGGAGAACCTAAATACTTGAAAGGAAGACATTGATGAGAAAATCCAGTAATATCCTTTATTCTATTGATTCTATGAGCAAAAATAGAAATAGAGGAGATAAAACAACTTTTCTGACTACGAATCAAGAGGCCACTTCCTTTTCAAACTTATTCAAAAACACCTTCAGTTTTTTAACTTATTGTAATGAGCCATTACAAAATATAATGAAGTCATCAACAAAACTTAAGTGGGTTATAGACAAACCACCAAGATTCTTTAAATACATGATAGAATTCTTCCCAAACAAAAAATTAAGCCAACAAGAAAAATATTCAATAGTAATAATAAAAAGTGATGGAGAAAGAAGATCACCTTGTCTAATACAATGGGAAGACTTAAAGAAGCTAAAGTTTTCACCATATATAACTAAAGAGAACCAAACATTATAAATGATATTGTTAACCAAAGAGATAAATTTAGTAGAGAAACCGAATAAAGAAAGAATGATGTTAACAAAATTTGAAGAAATGTTGTCATAAGCTTTGGTAATATCAAGCTTAAAAAGTAAATTGCCACCTATAGTTTTTACATTTAAATCATGAATTAATTCTTGCACAAGCAAGACATTGTCAGAGATAGTCCTACCATTCACAAAGCTAGTTTTATTAAGAGAAATAATCTTAGGAAGAAATTTACTAAGCCTACTAGTCAGAATTTTTGAAATAAATTTATTAAAGAAAGTACAAAGACTAATAGGTCTGAAATCATTCTAGAAGTCAGGATTATCTTTCTTGGGAATAATAATAATATTTGTAGAAGTGAAGTATTTTGGATTAGAGTTCCAAAGAAATAAATCCATCACGACATTAACAAGATCAAATTTAATAATAAACCAAGCTTTTAGGAAGAATAAAGTAGAATAGCCATCCGATCCTGCAACAAAATTAACATTGATACCGATAAGAATATTAGAAATTTCCTCATCCAAAGGAGGAGAAACCAAGCAATCATTATCCTCAAGAGACATAATAGAAGAAATGATAGAGGGGTTAGATAACTGGTCAAGGTGATAATTTTTATTTAAAAGATCTTTAAAATAGTTAATAGCAAAAGAAATAATATCCTCTTTTTTGGTGATCCAAGAACCATCAGAATTCTTGATTTTATGAATTTTTCCAAGAACTCTCCTTTTCATAACAAAAGCATGAAAATATTTAGTGATTCTTTCCCCCTCAAAAAGATGTTTAGAAGTAGGCCTTTATCTCTAGTAGGTTTCCTCTATATCTTGAAACTTAGTGAGATTATCTTTAGCTTCAACAAGGTTAGAACAAAAAGAGGAATCATTAATAATAAGTTCTTCCAAATCTTTCACTTATTGTTCCATGTTCTTGATAATTCCTATTCCACCAATTAATATGATGCTTAAGCCTTTTTAGTTTAAGCCAAAATCTCTTCATACCAAAAGAAGAATCATTAGAAGTAAGAGGAGCATACCAATTAGAAGAAATAGCATCAAGAAATCCACTATCTTGCAACCACATATTTTGAAAACGAAAATTTTTAATAACATTATTGTTATGAACATCATCCTTAATGGAAATCAAAAGAGGAGCATGATCCGAGAGAGTTCTACTAAGGTGTTTAACCAAAGTCAAAGGCCAATGATTTAACGAAAAACTATTAAATAAGGCATGATCCAAACATTGCCAAAGTCTATGATTATTCCAAGTGAAATGAGAGCCAATAAAACCAACATCATGCTGATTACACTCCAAGAACATATTCAAAAAATCTTCTATAGAATGTAAATTCAGCGAAGAACCCCCTTTTCTTTCATTCACAGAAAGGACCATATTGAAATACCCACCAACAATCCAAGAATCAATCACAGTAGAAGCAAAAGTAGATAATTGATCCCAAAGAATCCTCCTCTCAATCATATTACAAGCAGCATAAATAAAAGAGCCAAAATCATGATAATCACCAAAATAAATATCCACATTTACAACTTGATGAAAATCATTAATGACATTAATAGAAAGAGAATTATTCCAAAATAACCAAATCTTATTTCTATTGTTAAAAAAATAATTGGAGAAACCAATAATTCTGGCCACATGCATAATTTTAGAAGAAAAAATAAGAGGTTCAAGAATAACCAAGAAATTGCCATTATAAACTCTACAAAGGTTATTAATCCTATTCCTAATAGCAAGAGTACCAATGCCCGAACATTTTAAAAAAAAATTAAACATTAATTCTTATTTGGCAAAGAAGATGAAGAAGATCGAGTCGATCTAGAAACTTTAGGAGGAAAATTTTTGAACTATTTTTTCTTTTTCACAAAAATAGTTTGAGAACAAGTTTCATTTCCAAAAGATTCATCATCAGAAGGAGCATTGAAACTTTAATAACTACAGATTTGGTTGGAGAATCCAATAGAAAAGGAACTAAAACATTAGTATCCATTAATTGAGAAGAAACCATAGGCAAAACAACATCAAATAACAAGCTTAAAGAAGGAAAGAACAAATTTGTTAAGCAAACAAGAAGCGGGTTTCACAACATCCATCTTATCCAAACCATGAACAACTTCCATATTAAAAGAATTAAAATCATCCTTTTCTTTTAAAGGTTCTTGAAAATTAGAAAGAAAGACATTATCTTTAAAATTTTTAGGAGCTATATCATAACAATATTTAGTAGAGGAAACCAAAATCAGAATAATATCATCTTGAATATTTCCAAAAAGCATAGGATCAATAGAATCTATAATCTGATTACCATTCAAAGCATCATCATCATTTTTAGAAACATTTTCTAAAGCATTCTCAGAAGTTAAAAAAATTCAATCAGCAACATCTTTATCTTTTTCAGAAGAAACAAAACTTTTATTTTTATTAGTTAAAAGATCTTCAGGTTGATCAATCAGCTTAGGATTTTTAATAAATTTTTTTCTAAGTTGAGGATGAGCAATGAAACAATCTAAAAGACATGGCCATGGGTTTTGCAGATTGCAAAAGCGAAGGTTTTCAAATTCAATAGTTGAAAGTACCCATACTTTTGGACCTATCCAAATCTCCTTAGGAAACTTCTTTATAACATCAATTTCAATAAGGATACTAGCAACAAGGGTGAGATTTAGCCATAGTTCCTTCATCGATTTGTAAAGGTCAACCAAAATAGACCCAACCACATTAAGAAATTGATAATTAACAAAATGAATCCTAAGATTAAGCAAAGCAATCCTAACCAGCACTATAGGATATTCTTCTTGAATGTCAAAAAAGGAGTCCATTTAAGGATAAGCATTTGACAATTTTTAACATAATAAGATCGATGAGGAAAAATTGGGCTATAGTCAAGATCATTATATTATTTATGAGGACATGCTGACCATCCCATAAACCAACATAAAACACTCTGGAAAGATTTAAATCATGAAAGAAAAATTGAATATCATCCATATTAGGTTGTCGAAAAGAAAATTTGGCAATCAGAGTAAAAGCATAAGGCTCAGCAAGTTTCTCAATATCCAAATCAGAACACATTATTGCTTGAGATCCTTTAAACATCATATGAACAAGATTAATCAAAATTTCAGAGGAGGTTGAAGCATATTTAGCAGATAAGGTATCTTTGAAGTATTTAGAAGAAGCAACCTTATATTTACCCAATAAATCGTCAGTCCTAGGAGGAGGCGACTTTAAGCATCGGTTTAGCCAGACACTAGATCGACTTGAAGATATCCATTCAAACTAGTGGAGAAGAGGGGAATCAACCAAAGTCCAAGGAATGAGAGCCTTACCAATGAAGATCATCAAGGAACCATGGAAAAAGCCAAAGAAATGAGGATTTCTTCAACACCAGGAAGCCAAGAGGGAAAGGCATGCACGGTCCCCAAGTTTAGGGTTTAGGGTTTAGGTGTTTTTTTTTAGTTTAGGGTTTAGGGTTTAGGGCTTAGGTTTTAGGGTTTAAGTTTAGGGTTTAGGGTTTAGGTTTTAGGTTTAGGGTTTAAGGTTTAGTATTTTTGGTATTTATTTTTTAACAGAGAACAAATTCAGAATCAACATTTCTTCTTTTTAAATTCATCAACCAAGTAACACACCAAGTTTTCTAAAATACAAGCAAAGACATAGATTAAAAATGAGCATGCATAGAGAAAATTAAAAACCCTAGATAACTAGAACCGTCTCTACTGTAAAGACATAGTTCCATAAACAACAGATCAAATTGGCCCATTTTTAGTTTCTCCAGTTCCCATCAAAACCACTGTGGCCTTTTGAGTAGCGGGATCCACCATCATATCTCCAATCTCTCCCTCCGCTATCACCATTGTTGTAACCTCCTTGTTGCTCCTCCCGCCTCCATAACCACCACTGCTCTAACCACCACCTCCATATCTACTAGCACCTCTAGATCCCCCACCACCACTGTGAAAACTGCCGTGTCTACCTTCGCCTCCACCACCAGATCTTGATTGAGCTTGGTTGACGGTGATGTTCTTGTCATCAAGGTTTTGCCCATTCTTAGGATTTTTTTAAATGAAAAGTGGGGGAATTTTATTGCCGAAAAGAAAGGGATAAAAGGTCATTAAATGGATAAATCTCTAAACTATAGCTCAGAGAGATATAATTAGCCTAATGTGGTAAATCTCTTACCTATTACAAGATATCCAAAGCAAAAGAAAGAAAAGAAAAAAACTAAGAAATAAATAGCACAAAATTCAAAGAGGGGTAGCCAAAGCCATCTACATCCTCAAATCTTCTTAGAGATGCACAAACCAGCTACAGCCCCAAACCTGCCACAAACCTACAAATAAATTAAGATAGATATAAGAATCTAGAAATAAGGACAAGCTAAGTACACAAAAGGAACAAAATTATAAAATTCTTAGATAAGGATTAGGCTCAGTCACATTCAACTCAAGGGGCAACAAGATATGTGACCATCCAAACTTCAGAAAAAGGGTTACAATCACATATGGTTCTACTAGCCAAAAGGATAATAGGGGAAACATCCCAACCATCATAGCCAACTTACCTTGATTAAACAAAATAACCGACAACAAAGAGCTAGCCAAGGTCCAGTATCTATCATCAAGAATAAATAATCAACTAATTAGCAAAACATACAGCCAAACTAGAGTAAAGAAACCTACCAAACAAGATAGAAGCCAAGAAATAGACACCATCAAAGCCACCCAAAATAAACAAAGATCAAAGGTAAAGAACTAAAAATTTTGTAGATCCACCAACCAACATCACAACTGAAGCTAAACATCAAGGCCACCCAGCCAACCATATTAACAAAAAATAGTAGAAATAACAACAGAGCCAAGAACAACCAAAACCACATACAAGTTTATCCCATAACAAAAAGAAATGACAAGACAATGGGACATCCAGCTAACAGGCAAAAACCATAAAAATTTCAAAAAAACCACCATGAAAGGGGAACGAAAACTAGATGGTAGGTAACAGCTCTAGATAGAGTAACTCAACCCAAGAATGAACAAATCCTGCGTCCAGGCTCAACCAATAATCAAGATGCCATATATATAAAAATGAAAGCAAAAGGCTGGAAAAGACCCCAATCATCAAGCAACCACCATCCAATAAACCTTCACGGAAAAAAAAGAGGTTAGGGAAAAAGGAAAACAAGTAAGCTTTGAAGCCTGCCAATCACTAGACCATCCTAAAACTAACACAATAGGAGACCAACAAGAGGAGAGAGTCACCAAAACTAGAGGGCAACCAAAGCTCAGCAGCACTAACCAGAAATAATCACGATCTCCATCAGAAGGAGATACCATTCTTAGGGATTAGGTTTAGGTTTTGATTTATTAGGTTTTAGGGTTTAGGTATATTTCTTAATTTATTTAGTTACATTAGGTTTAATTTTAGGGTTTGGGGTTTAAGGTTTAGGGTTTAGAGTTTAGGATTTAGGGTTTAGGGTTTACAGTTTAAGGTTTAGGGTTCAGGGTTTTAGGGGTAATGCTTTTAGGGTTAGGGTTTAGGGTTTAGTGCTTTTTAGGGTTCAGGGTTTAGTGTTTTTTAGGGTTTAGGGTTTAGTGTTGTTGTTTAAGGGTTTAGGGTTTAGGATTTTTTCTTAAATTAAGTAAATGAGTAGGTGTAGGTTTATTTAGTTTATTGTTTATTTTTTATTTTTTTTATTTTTTATTTTTGATTTAGTTTAGTTTATTTATTTTAGGTTTATTTATCTTAATTTAGGTTTTTTATTTTAGTTTATTTTATAAGTTTAGGTTTAGGTTTATTTTTTAGTTGAGTTTTATTTTTATTTATTTTTTAAGTTTAAATTTTTTTCTAGGTTTAGGTTTAGGTTTTTATTTTATATTTTTAGGTTTGGGTTTTAGCTTTTTATTTTAGGTTTATTTTTATGTTTTATTTTTTAGTTTAGTTTTAGGTTTTTTTTAGTTTTTTTTATTTAGTTTAAGTTTAGGTTTAGGTTTTATTTATTTTAGTTTAGTTTATTTTAGTTTTGGTTTAGGTTTATTTGATTTTATTTATTTATTTTTTAATTTAGGTTTATTTTTTTAGTTTAGTGTTTAGGTTTTATTTTAAGGTTTAGGTTTTTATTTTATTTTATTTTAACTTTATTTTAGGTTTCTTAGATTTTTTTTATTTTTAATTTAGTTTAGTTTTTTTATTTATTTTATATTTAGGTTTAGGTTTAGGTTTAGGTTTATTTATTTATTTTATTTTTAGGTTTTATTTATTTTATGTTTTGGTTTTCAGGTTTTTATGGTTTAGGGTTTAGGGTTTGGGGTTTAGGGTTTGGGATTTAGTGTTTGGGGTTTAAGGTTGTAGTTTTTAGGGTTTAGGAATTAGGTTTTAGGGTTTAAGGTTTAGGGTTTAGGGTTTATGGTTTTAGTGTTTAGGGTTTAGGGTTTAACATTTAGGGTTTAGGGTTTATGGTTTAGGGTTTACGTTTGTAGGTTTAGGGTTTAGGGTTTTGGTTTTTTTTAATAGTGAATAAATTTAGATTCAACATTTCTTCTATTCGATTTCATCAATCAAGAAACACACCAAGGTTTCTAAGACACAAGCACCGACATAGATAAAATATGAGCACTCATAGAGCAAACCAAAATCCCTTGATAACTAGAACAGTCTCTACTATAAGGACATAGTTCCATAAAAGCAGATCCGATTAGTTATCTTCAGTTTCTCGAGTTCCCATCTGAACCACCCTGGCATCTCGAGTAGCAGGATCCACCATCATATCCCTAATCTCTCCCTCCGCCACCACAATGTCTATAACTTTTATCGCTCCTCCCACCTCCCTAACCACCATTTCTCTGACCAGCACCTCTATATCCACCAACATCTCCAGATCTCCCACCATCACTATGATAAATGCCACCTCCACCTTCACCTCGACATCCATATCTAGAATGAACCTAGTTGATGGTGATGTTGCCACCATCAAGGTTCTGCTCATTCTTAGGGTTTAGGTTTAGGTTTAGGTTTATATGGTTTTAGGGTTTATGTTTATTTTTTTAATTTATTTAATTACTTTAGGTTTAGGTTTAGGGTTTAAGGTTTAGGGTTTAGGGTTTAGGGTTTAGGGTTTAGGTTTTATGCTTTTAGAGTTTAGAGTTTAGGGTTAGGGTTTAAGGTTTAGGGTTTAGGGCTTAGTGTTTAGTCTTTAGCATTTAGGGTTAGTTTAGGGTTTAGGATTTAGGATTTTAAGGTTTAGGGTTTATGGTTTAGGGTTTAGGGTTTTGGTTTAGGGTTTAGGGTTTAGGGTTTTAGGGTTTAGGGTTGTTTAGGGTTTAGGGTTTTTTTTGGTAAAAGGTAGAATTTTATTACCATAAATGGAAAAAGGTATAATGTCCTTAAAAGAGGTAAAGCTCTAAAATTCTACTACTCTTAGAACTAATCCCCCATCTAAATACATTATAAAAATAAAAGAAAATAAAAGAGCAAATATAATGCCCAGAAAGCATAAAAGAAAAAGACACAGAGTAAAACTAAAGCAAATCCTAAAAATAGAAAAAGGATGAGTCAGCAGAAGTTCATGATTCTATTAAGAAAGCAAGATAAGCAAGATCCATAACAACAATACTTAGGTTGACTGAACAACGACCATTACCTCTATAAAGTTCCAACATGTAAAGAAAATCTG
The DNA here is from genome assembly GCA_021442155.1 of Cymbidium sinense. NCBI lineage: Eukaryota > Viridiplantae > Streptophyta > Magnoliopsida > Asparagales > Orchidaceae > Cymbidium > Cymbidium sinense. The sequence goes on from JAKCPB010000163.1 coordinate 22,926, forward strand.
CAAAACACTACAAGGAAAAAAATCATAGTTAAAAAGGATAAAGACAAAGAGAGGAAAATGAGAGAGTTGAGAAAGAGAAGGCTCAGGCTAAGCTAGGATCATCTTAAGGGGCAACAATACATATGTAATGCTACTAGCCAAAGAGAAGAGGTGAGTAACCTCAAAGCCATCATACCCAACATACCTAATACAAGCAAACATCCAGGGCTAGTAGTCCATAGAGTTCCAGATTCATCACCATTAAACAAAGAGCAACCAGCCAGCAACCAGCTAGCAGCCAAACCCCCCAACATAAACCATAATAGACTAATCATAATAACCTAGAGAGAGGCCAGAAGAAACTTAGAACACCAACAACAGCCATTAACAAAATACCCATCCAAGCTCTAAACTAGGGAAAACCAGAAGTAACCATTAGTAAGCACCCGACCAATGCTAATTAATAGAGAAACAGCTAACAAAACTAAGATAGGAGCCCTCAAGACAAAGTCCCAACAATAAGCAGTCACTAAGCTTAACCAAGGTGTGAAACCATAAAAGACTAAATAACTTAGAAATGAAACCATCAACTAAAGGAAACATAAGCTGCAGCTTGTGCAAATCACTAAAAGATAAAACAACCACTCAAAAGGGGTTGAAAGGCAGCCATCAACACCAAAAACCAAAAAGACTAATCCAAAAACATCAACAAAGATACAGCTAGCACAACAAAAGGCTCTAGCAAATTGTTGAGTTTAGGTTTTATGTTTAGGGTTTAGGTTTTAGTTTAGTGTTTAGGGTTTTTAGTTTTTTTAATAGAGAACAAATTTAGATTCAACATTTCTTGTTTTTGATTTCATTAACCAAGGAACACACCAAGTTTTCTAAAGCACAAGTGATGACATAGATAAAAAATGAGCACGCAGAGAGCAAATAAAAAATCCTATATAACTTAAACTATCTCTATTATAAAGACATAGTTCTATAAGCAATAGATTGGATGTAACATTCTTCAATTTCTTTATTTCCCATCAAAACCATTGTGGGATCTCGAGTAGCAGGATCCACCATCATAGCCCTGATCTCTCCCTCCACCACCACCACGACTGTAACCTCCATCCCTCCTCCTGCCTCCAAATCTACCACTGCTCCAACCACCACCTCCAGATCCCCCACCACCACTCTGATAACTGCCACCTCCGCCTTCTCCTTCACTGCTAGATCTAAACTAAGCCTAATTGACAGTGATGTTCCTGCCATCAAGGTTCTGCCCATTGTTAGGGTTTAAGTATATTAGGTTTTAGGGTTAAGGTTTATTTTTAAATTTATTTAGTTACTTTAGGTTTAGGTTTAGGGTGTGGGGTTTAGGGTTTAGTGTATAAGGTTAGGATTTAGGGTTTTGGGTTTTAAAGTTTATGCTTTTAGGGTTTAGGGTTTAGGGTTAGGGTTTACATTTTAGGGTTTAGGATTTAGGGTCTAGAGTTTAGAGATTAGGGTTAAGGGTTTTTTAGGTTTCATAGTTTAGGGTTTAGGGTTGTAGGTTTAGTTTGGTAGGTAAGTAAACTAGTAAGTTAATGTTTATTCGCATTATTTATTTTATTTTATATTTTTATTTAGGTTTATTTTTTTGTTTTTTTAATATAGTGTATTTATTGTAGGTTTATTGATTTTTATTTAGGTTTTTTATTTTAGTTTTTTTTTAGGTTTAGGTTTATTTTTAGGTTAATTTTTTAGTTTATTTTTTTTCTTTTAGGTTTAGGGTTTTTTTATTTTTATGTTTAGGTTTAGGTTTTTATTTTATTTTTTTAGGATTAGGTTTTAGATTTTTATTTTAGGTTTCTTTTTAAATTTTATTTTTTTAGCTTAGGTTTAGGTTTACTTTACTTGAGTTTTATTTTTATTTTATTATGTTTGTTTATGTTTTATTTTTAATTTGTAGTTTAGGTTAAGGTTTTATTTTATTTTTTTAGGTTTAGATTTTGCTCTATTTTTCATTTATTTTATTTTATTTAGTTCAGGTTTATGTTTAGGTTTAGTTTATCTTAAGTTTCGGTTTAGTTGTTATTTATTTTTATTTATTTTTGATATATTTTATTTTATTTATTTTATTTTTATTTTAGGTTTATTTTTTTAGTTAGGCTTTAGGTTTTATTTTTTAATTATTTTTATGATTATTTTCTAGGTTTAGGTTTTTATTTAGTTTTTATTTTATTATATTATAGTTTTCTTTTATTTTTATTTTACATTTAGTTTTTATTTTATTTAGATTTGATAATTCATGGCTTTATTTTATTTTTTAGTATCGTTTATGTTTTCTTATTTTATTTATTTATTTTATTTTAATTTTATTTTAGGTTAAGGTTTAGGTTTTTTATGATTTTATTTTATTTTAATTTTTATTTAGGTTTGCCTTATTTATTTTATTTAAGGTTTTTAGGTTTTAAGTGTGGCTCAGGGTTTAGGGTTTGTGGGATTTAGAGTTTAGTTAGGGTTTGTTTAGGTCAGGGTTTAGGTTTAGGGTTTGGGTTTAGGTTTAGACCCAGTTTATGGTTTGTGCCAAGGTTGGCTCCAGGGCCTGTGGCTCAGGTCACTAGTCCCAGGGTTTAGGTTTAAGTTTAGGGTATGGCCTTTAGGGTTTTAGGTTTAATGTGGGCTCAGGGTCAGGGTGGTTTACCACCTGGGGTTTAGGGTTTAGAGCTTAGGATTTAGGGCTCAGCCTTTTTAGTGGTTTAGGGTTTTAAAATTAAGCAAACCAATAGGTTTAGGTTTATTTTACATAGTTTATGTTTTCTATTTAGGTTTATTTTTATTTTTATTTAGTTTAGTTTAATTTTTTGAGGTTTATTTATTTTAGTTTAGGTTTTTTATTTTAATTTATTTTTAGGTTTAGTTTTTGGTTTATGTTTATTTTTTAGTTTAGTTTTAATTTTATTTTCTTTTTTAAGTTTAGGTTTTATTTTTTTAATTTTAGGTTTAAGTTTAGGTTTTATGTCTTTATTCAAGGTTTATTTTTTAGGTTTTATTTTTAGTTTATTTTATTTTATTTATTTTAGGGTATAGGTTTAGTTTATTTTAGGTTTAGGATTAGGTTTTATTTATTTTCATTTAGGTTTAGGTTTATTTTATTTTGTTTATTTGAGGTTTATGTATTTTTAGTTTAAGTTTTACATTTTATTTTTTATTTATTTTTAAGATTTATTTTTATGTTTATTTTTAAGGTTTAGGTTTTTATTTAGTTTTTATTTTATTTTATGGTAGGTTTATTTTATTTTATTTTATGTTTAGTTTTTATTTTATTTAGGTTTATTTTATTTTTATGTTTTGGTCTTTATTTATTTAATTTTAGTTTAGTTTTCATTTTTATTTTATTTTATATTTAAGTTTAGGCTTAGGTTTAGGTTTAGGTTTAGATTTTAATTTAGGTTTTATATTATTGTATTTTTTCTTTTTTTAGGCTTAATTTTTTTTTATTTTCTTTATTTTAAGTTTTTATTTAGTTTGGGTTTAGTCTTTTAGGTTTTTAGGGTTTGGGGTTTAGGGTTTAGGGTTAGGGTTTATGGTTTATGGTTTAGGGTTAGTTTATGGCTTAGGGTTTATGGTTTGACATTTAGCGTTTATGGTTTGGGAGTTTTAGGTTTAGGGTTTAGGGTTTAGGTTTAAGTTTAGGGTTTAGGGTTAGTGTTTTAGGATTTAGGGTTTAGGGTTTAAGGTTTAGGGTTTAGGGTTTAGGGTGAAGAGTTTAGGTTTTAGGTTTAGGTTTCATGTGTTAGTTTAGGGTTTAGGGTTTTTGGTTTTTTTAACAGAGAATAAATTTAGATTCAACATTTCTTCTTTAATAATTCATCACCCAAGTAACACACTAAGTTTTCTAAGACACAAGAAACAACATAGTTCAAAAATGAGCATGCATATAGAAAATCCAAGACCTTAGATAACTAGTACTGTCTCTACTGCAAAAACACAGTTCCATTAGCAGTAGATCAGATTGGACATTCTTTATTTTCTCTAATTCCCATTAGAACTACCCCAGCCTCTCAAGTAGTGGGATCCACAATCATATCCCCGATATCTACCCCCACCACTACAATCCCAACCTCCAGGCCGAGATCCCCACCACCATTGTGATGACCGCCACATCCACCTTTTCCTCCACCGCCTGATCTAGATTGGTCCTGGTAGACGGTCATGTTCTTGCCATCAAGGTTTTGCCCATTCTTAAGGTTTGGGTTTAGGTTTATTAGGTTTTAAGGTTTAGGTTGATTTTATAATTTATTTAGTTACTTTAAGTTTAGGTTTACGATTTGGGGTTTAGGGTTTAGGGTTAGGGTTTAGGGTTTAAGGTTTAAGGTTTAGAGTTTAGGGTTTAAAGTGTTAGTCTTTATGTTTTTAGGGTTTAATGTTTAGGCTTAAGCTTTAGGCTTTAAGGTTTAGTGTTTTTTGGGGTTTAGGGTTTAGGGTTGTAGATTTAGGGTTTATGGTTTAGGGTTTAGGGTTTAGGATTTAGGGTTTAAGTTTTTTTTTTAAAAAAAAATTAAGTTAACTAGTAGGTTTACGTTTGTCTAGTATATTAAGTTTATTTTTTAATTATTTTAGTTTACTTTATTTCTGAATTTTATTTAGGTTTATTTTTTATTTTTATTTATTTTAGTTTAATTATTCTAGGTTTAATTATTTTAGTTTAGGTTTTTTATTTTAGTTTATTTCTTAGGTTTATGTTTAGGTTTATGTTTATTTTTTAGTAGAGTTTTATTTTTATTTTTTTGGTTTAGGTTTTATTTTTTATTTTGAGGTTTAGGTTTTTATTATATTTTTTAGGTTTAAGTTTTAGGTTTTAATTTTAAGTTTATTTTTAGTCTTTATTTTTTAGTTTAGGTTTAGGTTTATTTTTTAGTTTATTTTATTTTATTTAGTCTAAGTTTATGTTTAAGTTTAGTTTATTTTAAGTTTAGGTTTAGGTTTAGGTTTATTTTATTTTGTTTATTTTATGTTTAATTTAGGTTTAGGTTTTATTTTTTTATTTCTTCTTAGGTTTATTTTTTAGGTTTAGGTTTTTATTATAATTTATTTAAGGTTTATTATATTTTTATTTTACATTCATTATTAAATTTATTTAAGTTATTTATTCTTAGGTTTATTTTCTTTTTCATTTTGTTTAGTATTTTATTTATTATATTTTAATTTATTTTTACTTTTTTATTTTCTTTTATTATTAGGGATAGGTCAATGTTTTAGTTTAGGTTTTACTTTTTTTATTTTACTATTATATTTATTTTTTAGTTTTATATTTATTTTATTTTTAATTTTTTTGGTTTTTAGGGTTTAAGCTTTAGGGTTTGGCGTTTTAAGGTTTAGGGTTTTGGATTTTAACATTTAGATTTTTGGCATTTAAGGTTTAATGTTAGGGTTTAAGGTTTAGGGTTTAAGGTTTAATGCCCAGCTTTCTAGGGTTTAGGGCTCAGGGTTTGTGGTTAGGCTTTAGGGGTTTGGGGCGCAGATTTTAATAAGGCCTAGCATTTTTAGAGCCTGGTAGGGCCTAGGGCTCAGTATATCGAGCTCAGGTCACCCTAAGCCAGGCTGTTTAATTTAGGATTTAAGGTTTAGGGATTAATGATTTAGGGTTAGTTTAGAGTTTAGGGTTTACTATTTTCAAGTTTAATGTTTATGGTTTTCTTGGGTTTAGGGTTTAGAAAAGCAGGTAGGGTCAGTTTATGGTTTGTTTAGTAGTTTAGGGATTAGGGTTGGGATTTAGAGTTTAGAGGGATTATTTGGGATTTGGGATCTTTAGGGTTTGGGTTTAGGGTTTATGTTTTCTAAAAAAAAAATAAATGTCTAGTTTATTTAATTTATTTTTATGTATACTTATATTACTTTATTTTTTTTACTTAGTTTTAATTTTATTTTTATTTTGGTTTAAGTTTATTCATTTTAGTTTAGGTTTTTTATTTTAATTTATTTTTGGGATTATGTGTAGGTTTATGCTTATTTTTTAATTTGTTTTTTTTTAATTTTATTTTTAGGTTTATTTTTATTTTTTATTTTTAGGTTTTTTTTAAGGTTTTTAATTTATTTTTTATGTTTAGGTTTTAGGTTTTTATTTAAGGTTTATTTTTATGTTTTATTTTTTAGTATAGGTTTAGGTTTATTTTTAGTTTATTTTATTTTATTTAGTTTTGGGTTTAGCTTTACTTTATTTTAGGTTTAGGTTTAGATTTTCTGTATTTTAGTTTAGTTTATTTTAGCTTAGGTTTAAGTTTATTTTATTTTGTTTTTTTTAAGTTTAGGTTATATTTTTTATTTATTTTTAGATTTATTTTTTTGGTTTAGGTTTTTTATCTATCTTTAAATTTATTTTATTTTAGGTTTTTTTATGTTTATTTTATGTTTGGGTTTTATTTTATGGTTTAGGGTTTTTTAGTTTAGGGTTTAGGGTTTAGGATTTTGGGTTTAGGGTTTAGGTTAGTTTAGGGTTTAAGATTTAGGGTTAAGGGTTTAGGTTAGTTTTACATTTAGGATTTAGGTTAGTTTAGGCTTTAGGGTTTTGTGTTTAGGTTAGTTTAGGGTTAAGGATTTAGGGTTTAGAGTTTAGGGTTTATGGTTTAGGGTTAGGGTTTTTGAGTTTTTATGGTTTTTAGGATTTAAGGTTTAAGGTTTAGGCTTTTATTTAGGGTTTAGGGTTTAGGGTTTTGGGTTTATGGTTTTTTTTTAATAGAGAAGAAATTTAGATTCAACATTTCTTTTTTTCAATTTCATCAACCAAGTAGCATGCCAAGTTTTCTAAGATACAAGTGATGAGATACATAAAAAATGATGATGCATAAAGTAGATCAAATACTCTATATAATTAGAATTGTCTCTACTATAATGACCCAATTCCATAAACAGTAGATCGGATCGACCGTTCTTCAGTTTCTCTAATTCCCATCAAACCACCCTCACCTCATGAGTAGCGGGATCCTCCATCATATCTCTAATCTATCCCTCTGCCACCACTACGGTTGTAGCCTCTATCACTCCCTTCGCCTCCATAACCATCATCTCCATATCCACTAGCACCTCTAGATCAATTAACACCTCCAGATCCTCCACCTCCAGATCCTGCCTCCATAACCACCACCTCCATATCCACCATCATATCCACTATCACATCCAGCAGGGTTAGGGTTTAAGGTTTAGGATTTTTAAATTTTAGGGTTTAGGGTTTAGGGATAGTTTAGGGTTTAGGGTTTAAGGTTTATGGTTTTAGGGTTTAGGGCTTAGTGTTTAGGTATAGGGTTTAGGGTTTAGGGTTTAGGGTTTCGGGTTTGGGTTTATCGTTTAAGCTTTTATGGTTTGGGGTTGTTTAGGGTTTAGGGTTTAGAGTTTAAGGTTTCAGGTTTAGGGTTTAGGGCTTTTAGGGTTTAGGATTAGGGTTTAGGGTTTATAGTATTTATTTATTTATTTATTTTTTAAATTTTTTTATATTAAGTAAATTAGTAGGTTATGGTTTAGTTTATTTAGTTTAGTTTTTATTTATTTTAGTTTATTTCATTTTATTTTTTTTATTTAGTTTAGTTTATTTATTTTAAGTTTATTTATTTTAGTGTGGGTATTTTTATTTTAGTTTATTTTTAAAGTTTAGGTTTAGGTTTAGTTTATTTTTTAGGTTTAGGTTTTATTTTTTTATTTTTAGGTTTAGGGTTAGGTTTTTATTTTTTATTTTTTAAGTTTAGGTTTTAGGTTTTTAATTTAGGTTTATTTTTATGTTTTATTTTTTTGTTTAGGTTTAGGTTTATTTTTAGTTTATTTTATATTTTAGTTTAGGTTTAGGTTTTTGTTTATTTTAGGTTTTATTTATTTTATTTTAATTTTTGCTTATTTTATTTTATTTTGGTTTAGTTTTATTTAGTGTAGGTTTATTTTAGGTTTAGGTTTTTTAGTTTTATTTTATTATATTTTAGGTTTAATATTTATTTTAGGTTTAACTTTTATTTTATTTAGTTCTTTTTAGTTTTAGGTTTATTTTATATTTTAGTTCAACTTGGGTTTTTATTTATTTTATTTTGGTATAGTTTTTATATTTTATTTTATTTTATTTTTAGCTTTAAGTGTAGTTTTACTTTTAGGTTTAGGGTTTAGTTTAAGTTTTTATTTTATTTTATTTTATTATTTTATTATATCTAGGTTTAGGTTTTCTTATTTATTTTATTTTTTGTTTTATTTATTTTAGGTTTAGGTTTTTAGGTTTTCAGGGTTAGGGTTTAGAATTTTGAGTTTAGGGTTTAGAATTTTGAGTTTAGGGTTTTAGGGTGGGCTCAGTTTAGGGAAGGTTTGGGGTTTAAGGTTGCAGGTTTAGGGTTAGGGTCAGGGTAGCATTTTAGGGTTTAGGTTTAGGGTTTAGTGTATTTAGGGCACCAGGGGCTTGGTTTAGTATTTAGGGTTTAAGGTTTAGTGTTTGGAGTTTATGGTTTTTAGGTTTAGGGTTTAGGGTTTTGGTTTTAATTTTAGAATTTAGTTTTTAGTTTAGGGTTTCGTGTTTAAGTTTTTTTTTTTAAAATAGAGAACAAATTCGTAATCAATATTTCTTCTTTTCGATTTCACCAACCAAGTAACAGACCAAGTTTTTTTTATTTTATATTTAGGTTTAGTTTTTTTATTTTTAGGTTTATGTTTAGGTTTAGGTTTTTATTTTATTTTTTTAGGTTTATGTTTTAGGTTTATTTATAGGTTTTATTTTTTAGTATAGATTTTGGTTTATTTAAAGTTTATTTTATTTTATTTAGTTTAAGTTTAGGTTTAGGTATAATTTATTTTAGTTTAGTTTATTTTAGTTTAGGTTTAGATTTATTTTAACTTGGTTATTTCATTCTTATTTTATTTTAGGTTTTTTTTAGGTTTAGGATTTAGGTTTTTATGGTTTTTATTTTAAGCTTAGGAGTTTATTTAGTTTCTTTTAGGTTTATTTTAGGTTTATTTTATTTTCATTTTATGTTTAGTTTTATTTTATTTAGGTTTTATTCTTAGGTTTAATTTTAATTTTGGGTTTATTTTTTAGTTTATGGTTTAGGGTTTTAAAATAAAAAATTAATTAAACTAATGGAATTTACTTTGCTATTTGATTTATTTTTTATTTATTTTAGTTTATTTTATTTTAAACTTTATTAAGGATTATTTTCATTTTTATTTATTTTAGTTTATTTATTTTAGTTTATTTATTTTAGTTTATGTTTTTTTATTTTAGTTTATTTTTTAGGTTTAAGTTTATGTTTAAGTTTATTTTTTAGTTTAGTTTTATTTTTATTTTATTTTTTAGGTTTAGGTTTAGGTTTATTTTTTTTATTTTATTTTTTTAGGTTTAGGTTTTAGGTTGTTATTTTAGGATTTTGCTAGCTTTTAATTTTTAGTTTAGGCCTAGGTTTTTTTTAGTTTATTTTATTTTATTTAGTTTAGGTTTAGGTTTAGGTTTAATTTATTTTAGGTTTAGGTTTAGGTTTTATTTATTATTGTTTAGTTTATTTTAGTTTAGGTTTAGGTTTATTTAATTTTGTATATTTTATTTTTATTTTAGGTTTTAATTTATTTTAGTTTAGGTTTAGGTATTTTTTTTAGGTTTTAGGTTTATTTTTTAGGTTTAGGCTTTTTATTTAGTTTTATTTTATTTTATATTAGGTTTTTATTTTATTTTTTTAGGTTTAGGTTTTAGGTTTTTATTTTAGGTTTATTTTAATGTTTTATTTTTTAGTTTAGGTTTAGGTTTAGTTTTAGTTTATTTTTTATTATTTAGTTTAGGTTTAGGTTTAGGTTTTATTTATTTTAGTTTAGCTAATTTTAGTTTTTCTTTAGTTTATTTTGCTTATTTTATTTTTATTTTTGGATTAGTTTTTTTTAGTGTATGTTTACATTTTAGGTTTAGGTTTTTTTAGTTTTTATATTTTTATATTTTAGGTTTAATTAATATTTATTTTAGGTTTCACTTTTATTTTTTTTAGTTCTTTTTAGTTTTAAGTTTATTTTATATTTGAGTTTAGATTAGGTTTTTATTTATTTTATTTTGGTATAGTTTTTATATTTTGTTTTATTTTTAGCTTTAGGTGTAGTTTTACTTTTAGGTTTAGGGTTTAGTTTAAGTTTTTATTTTATTTTATTATTTTATTATATCTAGGTTTAGGTTTTATTATTTATTTTATTTTTTATTTTATTTATTTTAGGTTAGGTTTTTAGGTTTTCAGGGTAAGGTTTATGATTTAGGGTTTAGGGTTTGGTATTTTAGGGTTTAGAGTTTAAGGTTTAGTGTTTAGGGTTTAGGGTTTAGGGTTCAAGGTTTAGGGTTGGCAGTTTTAGGATTTAGGGATTAGGGTTTAGGGTTTAGGGTTTAAGGTTTAGGGTTTAGGTTTAGGGTTTTGGGTTTTGGGTTTTGGGTTAGGGGTTTAGGGTTAAGTTTAGGTTTAGGTTTAAGTTGAGTATAACTTTAGGTTTAAGTTTAGGTTTAATTTAACTATAGTTTAGGAGTTTAGACATAGTGTTTAGGTTTATGTTTAGGTTTAGTTTTAGTTTAGGTTTAAGTTTAGAGTTTAAGTTTAAGTTTAGTTAAGTTAAGATTTTAGTTTTGTTTAGAGTTTAGATTTAAGTTTAAGTTTAGAGTTTAGGTTTAGGTTTAGGTTTAAGGTTTAAGGTTTAGGTTTAGGGTTTATGTTTAGGTATAGGTTTAGGTTTCGATTTAGGTTTTAGTTTAGGTTTAGGGTTTAGGTTTAGGGTTTAGGTTTAAGTTTAGGTTTAGGGCTTAAGTTTAGGGATTAGGTTTAGGTTTAGGTTTAGGTTTAGGTTTAGTGTTTAGATTTAGGTTTAGGTTTAGATTTAGGTTTATATTTAGGGTATAGGTTTAAGTTTAGGGTTTAACTTTAGTGTTTAATATTTAAGGTTTAGGGTTTAGTTTATATTTAAATTAATTAGTTTAAGTTTATTTAGGGTAGATTTAAATTTAATTTAAGATTTATAGTTTAGTTTTTTAGAGTTAAGATTTAAGTTTAGTCTTTAGAGTTTAGTATTTAGGAGTTAAGGTTTAGAGTTTTAGGAGTTTAGGTTTAGGGTTTATAGTTTAAGGTTTTGGGTTTAAGTTTAGGGTTTTAGTTTAGTTTAGGTTTAAGGTTTAGGGTTTAGGGTTTAGGGTTTAGGGTTTAAGGTTTAGGATTTAAGGTTTAGTGTTTAGGGTTTATGGTTTTTAGGGTTTAGGGTTTAGGGTTTAGGTTTTAAGTTTAGAATTTAGGTTTTAGTTTAGGGTTTAGGGTTTAAGGTTTTAAGAGAACAAATTCATATTCAACATTTCTTCTTTTTGATTTCATGAACCAAGTAGCAGACCAAGTTTTTTTTTTTATTTATATATTTAGGTTCTATTTTTTTATTTTTAGGTTTATGTTTAGGTTTAGGTTTTATTTTATTTTTTCAGGTTTATGTTTTAGGTTTTTCTTTTAGGTATATTTTTAGGTTTTATTTTTTAGTACAGATTTTGGTTTATTTTTAGTTTATTTTATTTTATTTAGTTTAAGTTTAGGTCTAGGTTTAGGTTTTATTTATTATATTTTAGGTTTAGGTTTATTTTAACTTGGTTATTTCGTTCTTATTTTAATTTAGGTTTTTTTAGGTTTATGGTTTAGGTTATTTATTTATTTATTTTTAGGTTTTATTTTTTAAGCTTAGGAGTTTATTTAGTTTTTCTTTTTAGTTTATTTTAGGTTTATAATATTTTTATTTTATGTTTAGTTTTTATTTTATTTAGGTTTTTTATTCTTAGGTTTAATTTTGGGTTTTATTTTTTAGTTTATGGTTTAGGGTTTTTAAAATAAAAAATTAATTAAACCTGTAGGTTTAGGTTTATTTACTTTATTTGATTTATTTTTTATTTATTTTAGTTTATTTTATTTTAAACTTTTATTTAGGATTATTTTTATTTTTATTTATTTTAGTTTATTTATTTTAGTTTATGTTTTTCTATTTTAGTTTATTTTTTATGTTTAGGTTTAGTTTTTTAGTTTTGTTTTATTTTTATTTTATTTTTTAGGTTTAGGTTTAGGTTTAGGTTTTTATTTTATTTGTTTTGGTTTAGGTTTTAGGTTGTTTTAGGTTTTTTCTATCTTTTAATTTTTAGTTTAGGCTTATGTTTTTTTTTAGTTTATTTTATTTTATTTAGTTTAGGTTTAGGTTTAGGTTTAATTTATTTTAGGTTTAGGTTTAGATTTTATTTATTTTTGTTTAGTTTATTTTAGTTTAGGTTTAGGTTTATTTAATTTTGTATATTTTATTTTAATTTTAGGTTTTAGTTTATTTTAGTTTAGGTTTAGGTATTTTTTTAAGGTTTTATTTTTAGGTATATTTTTTAGGTTTAGGCTTTTTATTTAGTTTTATTTTATTTTATCTTAGGTTTATTGTATTTTTATTTTAGGTTTATTTTATTTTATTTATTTAGTTTAGGTTTTTATTCATTTTATTTTAGTTTTGTTTTTATTTTTATTTTTATTTTAATTTTAAGTTTAGGCTAAGGTTTAGGTATTTATTTTATTTTATTTTATTTTATTATTTAGGTTTAGGTTTTAGGGTTTAGGGTATAGGGTTTAGTTTGGGTTTTAGGGGTTTGAGGTTTAGTGTTTAAGGTTTATGGTTTTTAAGGTTTAGGGTTTAGGGTTTAAGGTCATAGTTTATGGTTTTTTCAACAAAGTTTAGGGTTTAGGATTTAATGTTTAGGGTTTAGGGTTTTAGGGTTTAGGTTTTAACGTTTATGGTTTGGGGTATTTGGTTTAGGGTTTAGGGTTAGGGTTTTTTTAATTCTTTTATTTTTTATTTTTTTTATTTTTTTGTTAAATTAAGTGATTTTTCAGGTTTACATTTAGGTATAGGTTTTTTTTTAGTTTAGTTTTTTTTTTAATTTATTTTTTATTTTTTATTTTATTTTTTATTTTTAGGATTAGGTTTTATTTTTTTTAGGTTTAAGTTTTAGGTTTATTTTTAGGTTTTATTTTTTAGTTTAGGTTTAGGTTTATTTTTAGTTTATTTTATTTTATTCAGTTTAGGTTTAGGTATAGGTTTAGTTTATTTTAGGTTTAGGATTAGGTTTTATATATTTTAGTATAGGTTTATTTTATTTTTATTTTAGGTTTAGGTTTATTTTAGTTCAGGATTTAGGTTTTATTTTTATTTATTTTAGGTTTATTTTTAGGTCTAGGTTTTTATTTAGTTTTTATTTTATTATGTTTTAGGTTTATTTTATTTTTTTAGGTTTAAATTGAATTTTATTTAGGTTTTGTTTAGTTTAGTTTTTATTTTAATTTAGTTTAGTTTCTATTTTTTTTTCTTTTTAGGTTTAAGTTTAGGTTTTAGTTTATGTTTTTATTTTTTTTATTTTTTATTCTATTTTTGATTAGCTTTTTATTTATTTTATTTTTATGTTTTATTTAGTTTAAGTTTAGGTTTTTAGCTTTTTAGGGTTTAGGGTTTAGGGTTAGTTTAGTGTTTTGGGTTTAGGGTTTTTATTTTTTATTTTTTGGGTTTAGGGTTTAGGTTTTAGGGTTTAGGGTTTAGGGTTTTAGGGTTTATGGTTTAGGGTTTAGGGCTAGGGTTTTTAGGGTTTAGGGTTTAATGTTTAGAGTTTAGGTTTTAGGTTTAGGGTTCAGGTTTTAATTTAGGGTTTAAGGTTTTTGGTTATTTTTTTTAACAGAAAACAAAATTAGATTCAAAATTTCTTCATTTTGAATTCATCAACAAATTAACACACCACGTTTTCTAAGACACAAGTGATGACATAGATAAAAAATGAGCACACATAGAGCAAATCAAAAACCCTAGATAACTAGAACCCTCTCTGTTGTAAAGACAGTTCCATAAGCGGATCGGATTAGTTTCTCGGTTCGACCTCTCAAGTAGCGGGATCCACCATCATATCCCCAATGTCTCCCTCCACCACCATGGTTCCTCATGCTCCTCCCACATCCATAACCACCATTGCTCCGACCACCACCACCATATCCACCAGCACCTCTAGATCCCCCACCACAACTATGATAACTACCACCTCCGCCTTCACCTCTACCGCTAGATCTAGACTAAGCCTGATTAATGGTGATGTTCTTGCCATCAAGGTTCTGCCCATTCTTAGGGTTTATTTTAAAATTAAAAGTGGGAGAATATTATTGCCAAAAAGAAAGGGATACAAGTTCCTTAAAGGGGATAAATCTCTAAACTACTACTCAAAGAGCTACAATTAGCCTAAAGAAATAAATTTCCTACTTATTACAAGAAAACCTAAGCAAAATAAAGAAAAGATAAAAATGCAGAAAGAAACAACACCAAATTCCAAAAAGGGCAGCCAAAACCTTCTATATCCCATCTTCTAAGAGATGCAAAACCACCTATAGCCCTAAAACACAAAACTTGCAAAGAACTTAAGATAGGGATAAACAATAAGGACAAGATAAGTACACTAAAGAAATAAAATGATAAAAATCTTAGATAAGGCTCAAGCTCAGTCATATTCTTCTCAAGGGGAAATAGGATATGTGAGCATCCAAACTTCATAAGAATGGTTAAAATCACATATGGTGCTACCATCCCAAAGGATAATAGGGGAAACATCCCAAACAAACATAACCAACTTACATCAATTAAACTAAATAGCCAACATCCAAAAGCTCACCAAGTTCCAGTACCTATCAATGGGATTAAATAGGCAACTAACCAGTAAAACATCCAGCCAAACTATAGCAAAGAAACCTACCAAACATGACAATAGCCAAGAAATATCCACCATCAAAGCCACCCAAAAGAAATAAAGACCAAAGCTAAAGAACCAAAATTCTACGGATCCACCAACCAAGACCGTAGCCGATATCAAGCAAACCATAGCGGTAGGAATCAACATAAATAGCAATAGAGCTACGAATAGACATAGCCACATACAGGTTCATCCCATAATAGAAAGAAATGACAAGCCAATGGGTCATCCAACCAACAGGAAAACACCATAAATAAACTTCAAAAAAACCACCAAAAAAAGGGAACATAAACTAGATGGCAAGTAACAACTCCAGAGAGTGTCAACTCAACACAAGAAGGAAAAAAGCCCACATACAGGCCTAACCAATAATCACGATGCCAGATAGCCAAAACCAAAACCAAAAGTCTAGAAAAACCACAGCCATCAAGCAACCACCAATAAATAAACCCTCATTGAAAAAAATAGAGGCTAGGAAAAAAGGCAAACAAGCTCTCATCTGGCCATCCTACACACAACAATAGACCAACAAGAGGAGAGAGCCATCAAAACTAGAGGGGCAACTAAATCTCAACAGTACCATCAAGAAATAATCTCGACCTCTATCAAAAGGATAAATCATTCTTAGGGTTTTAGGTTTAGGTTTAAGTTTATTAGGTTTTAAGGTTTGGGTTTAAATTTTAATTTATTTAGTTACTTTAGGTTTAGATTTAGGGTTTGGGGTTTAGGGTTTAGGGTTAGGTTTTAGGATTTAAGGTTTAGGGTTTAGGGTTTAGGGTTTAGGGTTTAGGGTTTTAAGGTTTGAGCTTTTAGAGTTTAGGGTTTAGGGTTTAGGGTTTATGGTTGTAGATTTAGGGTTTAGGGTTTAGGGTTTAGGGTTTAAGATTTAAGGTTTATAGTTTTGTTTAAAATTTAGTAAACCGATAGGTTTATGTTTATTTAGTTTATATTTTTTTATTTTAGTTTCTTTTATTTTTAATTTTATTTAAGTTTATTTTTTATTTTTATTTAGTTTAGTTTCTTTATTTTAGTTTATGTTTTATTATTTTAGTTTATTTTTTAAGTTTAGGTTTATCTTTAGGTTTATTTTTTAGTTGAGTTTTATTTTTCTTTTATTATTTAGGTTTAGGTTTTATTTTTTATTTTTAGGTTTAGGTTTAGGTTTTTATTTAATTTTATTAGCTTTAGGTTTTTCATTTTTATTTTAGGTTTATTCTTAAGTTTTATTTTCTACTTTAAGTTTAGATTTATTTTTAGTTTACTTTATTTTATTTTGTTTAGGATTAAGTTTAGGTTTAGGTTTTATTTATTTTAGTTTAGTTTATTTTAGTTTAGGTTTAAGTTTATTTTATTTTATTTATTTTATTTTTATTTTAAGGTTTATTTTTTAGGTTTAGGTTTTAATTTTGTTTTATTTTAGGTATATATATTTTTTATTTTATGTTTATTTTTTATTTTATTTAGGTTTTTTTAATAGGCTTATTTTATTTATTTTTTGTTTAGTTTAGATTTTTATTAATTTTATTTTAATTTAGTTTTATTATTTTATTTTATTTTACTTTTAGGTTTAGGTTTAAGTTTAGATTTTAGTTTAGATTTTATTTTATTTAGATTTAGGTTTTATTTATTTATTTTTAGTTTTATTTAGTTTAGGTTTAGGTTTTAAGGTTTAGGGTTTAGGGTTTAGAGTTTGGGGTTTAGGTTTTAGGCTTTGAGGTTTAGGGTTTAGGGTTTAGGGTTGTAGTTTTTAGTGTTTAGGGATTAAGGTTTAAGGTTTAAGGTTAAGGGTTTAGCATTTTAGGGATTAGTGTTTAGGGTTTTAGGGTTTAGGGTTTATGATTATAGGTTTATGGTTTACGGTTTAAGGTTCAAGTTTTTGTTTAGGGTTTAGGTTTTTTAGTTTTTTAAATAAAGAATAAATTTTGATTCAACATTTCTTCTTTTGATTTCATCAACCAGGTAACACACCAAGTTTTCTAAGACACAAGCGATGACATATATAAAAAATGAGCACACATCCGGAAAATCAAAAGCCCTAGATAATTAGAACCATCTTTATTATAAAGATACAGTTCCATAAGTAGCAGATCAGATCTGTCATTCTTCAATTTCTCTAGTTCCCATTAGAACCACCTCTATCGCTCCTCCCATTACCTCCAACACCTCCAAATTGCCTCCATGCCGGATCTGACCAGTTAATGGTGAAGTTCCTATCGTTAATGTTTTGTCAATTCTTAAGGTTTAGGTTTTGGTTTAGGTTTATTAGGTTGTAAGGTTTAGGTTTATTTTTTTAATTCATTTAATTACTTTAGGTTTATGTTTAAGGTTTGGGGTTTATGGTTTAGTGTTTAAGGTTAGAGTTTTGGGTTTAGGGTTTAGGGTTTAGGGTTTAGAATTTTAGGTTTTAAGCTTTTAGGGTTCATGATTTAGGGTTAAGGTTTATGGTTTAGCATTTAGGGTTTAATGTTTAGGCTTTTCGGTTTAGGGATAGTTTAAGGTTTATGGTTTAGGGTTTTAGAGTTTAGGGTTTAGATTTTTGGGTTTTGTGTTTAGGGTTTAGGGTTTAGGTTTTAGGGTTTTAGGGTTGTTTAAGGTTTAGGGTTTAGGGTTTAGGGTATTTTTTTTGGGAAAGTTAGAATTTTATTACCATAAAAGGAAAATATACAATGTCCTTAAAAGGAGTAAAGCTCTAAAATTCTACTGCTCTTAGAGCTATAACAAATCTAGAGAGATAAATCCCCATCTAAGTACATTAGAAAAAGAAAAGAAAATAATAGAGCAAATACATTGCCTAAAAGGCATAAGAGAGAAATACATAGAGTAAGACAAACAAATCCTAAAAATAGTAGAAGGATGAGTCAGTTGCAATTCACGATTCATTTGAAAAAGCAGGATAAGCAATATCCACAGCGACATCACTTGGGTTGACTTAACAATGATCATTCGCTCTATAAAGTGCCAACTTGTAGAAAAATTTGCAAAACACTACAAAGGTAAAATTCATAGCTAAAAATGATAAGGATAAAGAGAGGAAAAGGAGAGAGCTTAGAAAGAAAAGGCTCAAGCTTAGTTAGGATCATCTCAAGGGGCAACAATACATATGAGCATCCAAACTACATAAAGAAGGGTTACAATCATATGTAATGCTACCAACCAGAGAGAAGACATGAGTAACATCAAAGCCATCATAGCCAGCATACCTAATAGAAGGAAACATCTAAACCTAGCAGTCCATAGAGTTCTAGATCCATCACCATTAATAAAAACAACCGACTAGCAACCAGCTAGCAGCCAAACCACCAAACAAAAACCACAACAGACTAATCACAATAACCTAGAGAAAGGATAGAACAAAGACAGAACACCAAGAACAGCCATTAACCAAATACCCATCCAAGCTTTAAACTAGGAAAAACTAAAACCAACCATCATCAAGCACCAGACCAATGCCAATTAATTGAGAAATAGCCAACAAAACCAAGATATGAGCCCTCAAACTAAAGTCCCAACAATAATCAATCACCAAGCTAAACTAGGGTGAGCAACCACAAATGACAAATAGCTCAAAAATAAAACCATCAACTAAAGAAAACATAAGCTACAACCAGTGTAAATCACCAAATGACAAAACAACCACACAAAAGGGGGCCAAAGGCAGACACCAACAAACAAAAACCAAAAAGTCCCATTCAAAATGATCAATAAAGGTTCAGCCAACACAAAGGCTCTAGCAAATTGTCAGGTTTATGTTTTAAGGTTCATGCTTTAGTTTAGGGTTTAGGGTTTTTAGTTTTTATTTAACAGAGAACAAATTCAGATTCAACATTTCTTTTTTTTATTTCATTAACCAAGTAGCACAATAAGTTTTCTAAGGCACAAGTGGCAACATAGATAAAAAATTAGCACGCATAGAGTAAATAAAAAACCTTAGATAACTAGAATTGTCTCTACTATAAAGTCATTGTTCCATAAGTAGTAGATCGAATCCATCATTCTTCAGTTTCTCCAATTCACATCAGAAACAACCTGGGATCTTGAGTAGCGGGATCCACCATCATATCCCCGATCTCTCCCTCTGCCACCACCATGTTTGTAACCTCCATCACTCCTCCATAACTACCACCCACCACTCCACATCCACTAGCACCTCCAGATCCCCCACCACGTGATAATCGCCACCCTCGCCTTCTCCACCAGGATCTATAATGAGTCTGGTTGACGGTGATGTTCCTGTCATCAAGGTTTTGCTCATTCTTAAGGTTTAGGTTTAAGTTTATATTTATTAGGCTTTAGGGTTTAGTTTTATTTTTTTAATTTATTTAGTTACTTTAGGTTTAGGTTTAAGGTTTTGGGTTTAGGGTTTAGGGTTTAGGGATTAGGGTTTATGTTTAGGGTTTAGGGTTTATGGTTTAGGGTTTAGGTTTAGGGTTTAGGGAGTAGGGTTTAGGGTTTAAGCTTTAAGGTTTTAGGGTTTATGCTTTTAGGGTTTAGGGTTTAGAGTTTAGGGTTTAGGGTTTTTTTGGGTTTAGGGTTTATGGTATAGGGTTGTAGGTGTATGGTTTAGGGTTCAGGGTTTAAGTTTTTTTTTAAAAAATTAAGTAAACTGGTGGGTTTAGGTTCATTTGGTATATTTAGTTTATTTATTATTTATTTTTATTTACTTAAATTTTTTATTTATATTAATTTTTTTTTTATTTTAATTTAGTTTAGGTTTTCTACTATAGTTTATTTTTTTAGGTTTAGGTTTAGATTGACATTATAAATTTAGTTTTATTTATTATTATTATTTTTAGGTTTAGGTTTTATTTTTTATTTTTAGGATTAGGTTTAGGATTTTATTTTATTTTTTTAGGTTTAAGTTTAAGTATTTATTTTAGGTTTATTTTTTGGTTTTATTATTAGTTTAGGTTTAGGTTTATTTTTAGTTTATTTTATTTTATTTAACTTAGGTTTAGGTTTAGGTTTAGTTTATTTTAGGTTTAATTTTATTTTATTTTTATTTTTTCTTTAGATTTTATTTTAGTTTAGGATTTAGGCTTTATTTTTTATTTATTTTTAAGTTTTATTATTAGGTTTATTTACTAGGTTTAGGTTTTTTTTTAGTTTTATTTTATTTTATTTTAGGTTAATTTTATTTTTATTTTAATTTAATTTTTATTTAATTTAGGTTTTTTAATTTTTTTGTTTAGTTTAGGTTTTTATTTATTTTATTTTAGTTTAGTTTTTATTTTTGATTTTTTTTTCTTTTTGGGTTTAGGTTTAGATTTAGGTTGTAGTTTATGTTTTTAATTTATTTTATTTTTTTATTATATTTAAGTTTATGATTTTCTTTTTATTTTTTTTAGTTTTTATTTAGTTTAATTTTTATTTATTTTTAAGTTTATTTTTTAGGTTTATGTATTTATTATGTTTTTATTTTTTTTTTATTTTAGATTTATTTTAATCCCATCTAACGTTTAATTTTTATTTTTAGGTTTATTATATTTTTTTAGTTTAACTTAGGCTTTTATTTATTTTATTTTAATTTAATTTTATTTTTTATTATATTTTATTTTTTGGTTTATGTTTAGGTTTTGGTTAAGTTTTATTTTATTTTATTTTATTTAGGTTTAGGTTTATTTAATCATTTTATTTTTAGGTTTTAATTAGTTTAGGTTTAGATTTTTAGGTTTTTACAATTTAGGGTTTAGGGTTTAGTTTTAGGGTTTTTAGTTTAGGATTTAAGCTTAAGTCAGGTTTTGGGAGGGTTTAGGGTTTAAAGTTTAGGGTAGGGTTTAGGTTTAGGGTGGAGATTTGGTTTAGGCTTGTGGGGTTGGTAGGTTAAGAGTTTAGGGTTTAGGGTTTAAGGTTAAGGTTAGGGTTTATTTATTTATTTTTATTTAGTTTTTTTAATTTATGGTTTAGTGTTTAGCATTTTAGGTTTAGGGTTTAGGGTTTAGGTTAGTGGTTTAGGTTTAGGGTTGCAAGTTTAGGATTAGTTTAGGGTTTAGTGGTTTTTTTATATTTTAAATTTCTTTTAAAATTATGAACCTGAAGGTTTAGCTTTATTTAGTTTTTTTTATTTATTTTATTTTATTTTATTTTATTTTCATTTGTTTTAGTTTATTTTTTTAGTTTATTTATTTAATTATGGATTATTTATTTTAGTTTAGTTTTTTTTAGTTTATTTTCTAGGTTTAGGTTTAGGTTTATGTTTATTTTTTTCTTTTTTTTTTAGTTTTAGGTTTTATTTTTATTTTTATGTTTAGGTTTAGGTTTTCATTCTATTTTCTTAGGTTTTGCTTTTAGGTTTATTTTTAGGTTCTATTTTTTAGTTTAGGTTTATTTTGGTTTATTATATTTTATTTAGTTTAGTTTAGGTTTAGTTTATTTTTTGGTTTAAGTTTAGGTTTTATTTATTTTAGTATTATTTATTTTAGCTTAAATTTTGGTTTATTTTATTCCTATTTTAGATTTAGGTTTTTTTTTTTTAGTTTAGGGTTCATGTTTTATTTTTTATTTATTTTTAGGTTTTATTTTTTAGGTTTAGGTTTTTATCAAGTTATTATTTTATTTTATTTTAAGTTAATTTCATTTCTATTTTAGCTTTAGTTTTTATTTTATTTAGGTTATTTTTTGTTTAGTTTAGGTTTTTATTTATTTTATTGTAGTTTAATTTTTAATTTTTATTTTATTTTATTTTTTGGATTAGGTTTAGGTTTAGGTTCTAGTTTATGTTTTTATTTTATTTTAATTTTTATTATATTTAGGTTTAGGTTTTTTTTATTTTTATTTTAGGTTTTATTTATTTTAGGTTTAGGGTTTTATTTTATGTTTATTTTTAGGTTTTATATTTTAATTTAGGTTTAGGTTTATTTTTTGTTTTTTTTCTTTTATTTAGTTTATGGTTTAAGTTTAGTTTATTTTAGGTTTAAGTTTAGGTTTTATTTATTTTTGTTTCATTTATTTTTGTTTAGGTTTTATTTATTTTTGTTTAGTTTATTTTACTGTAAAGACAAAGTTCCATAAGCAGCAGATCGGATCGGGCATTCTTCAGTGTGTCTAGTTCCCATCAAAACCACCCTAGCCTCTCGAGTAGCAGGATCGACCATCTTATCCCCAATCTCTCTCCTCCACCGCCACCACAGTTGTAACCTCCGTCAATCCACGTGCCTCCATAATCACCACCTCCATCCCACCAACACCTTCGACGCCCACCAAAGATGTGATAATTGCCGCTTCGCTGCCTCCACCGCCGATGTGGATCGAGCGTGGATGTTGATGTTCCGCCATCAAGGTTATTCCCATTCTTAGGGTTTAGGTTTAGGTTTAGGTTTATTAGGTGTTAGGGTTTAGGATTCTTTTTAATTTATTTATTACATTAGGTTAGTTTTAGGGTTTAGGATTGAGGGCTGGGTTTAGGGTTTAGGGTTTAAGATTTAGGGATTAGGGTTTTTTTTAAAAAAAAATTAAGAAAACCATTAGGTTTAAGTTTATTTAGTTTATTTTTTATTTATTTTAGTTCATTTAATTTTTAAATTTTATTTAGGTTTATTTTTTTATTATTTAGTTTAGTTCATTTATTTTAGGTTTTTTATTTTAGTTTATATATTTGGTTATTGTTTATTTTTTTTACTTTAGTTTTCTTTTATTTTCTTTTTTTTTTTTTTTTATTTTATTTAGGTTTTTTAGGTTTTATTTTCTTCTTTTTAGGTTTAGGTTTTAAGTTTTATTTAAGGTTTATATTTAGGTTTTATTTTTTAGTTTAAGTTGAGGTTTATTTTTAGTTTATTATATTTTATTTAGTTTGGGGTTTAAGTTTAGTTTATTTTAGGTTTAGGTTTATGTTTTATTTATTTTAGTTTAGTTTATTTTAGTTTAGGTTTTGGTTTATTTTATTTTGTTTATTTTTGGTTTAAATTTTCTTTAGTTTCTGGTTTAGGTTTTTGTTATTTATTTTTAGGTTTTATATTTAGGTTTAAGTTTTTATTTAGTTTTTATTTTATTTTATTTTAGGTTTATTTTATTATTATTTTATGTTTATTTTTTATTTTATTTAGGTTTTTTATTTTTAAATTTATTTTATTTTATTAATTTAGTTTAGATTTTTATTTATTTTATTTTAGTTAATTTTTATTATTTATGTTATTTGATTTTTAAGCTTAAGTTTAGGTTCAGGTTTAGGTTTAAATTTAGGTTTTAGAATAGGTTTTAATTTTATTTTATTCTTTTATTTTATTTAGGCTTCAGTTTATTTATTTATTTATTTATTAGGTTTTATTTAGTTTAGGTTTAGGTTTTTAGGTTTATATGGTTTAGGGTTTAGAGTTTATGTTTTACGATTTAGGGTTTTTGGTTTAGGGTGTGTGGTTTAGGGTTTTAGGATTTAGGGTTTACAGTTGTAGGTTTCGGATTTTGGGTTTAGGGATTAGGATTTAGGGTTACGGTTTTTTTTTTTAAATTATGTAAACTTATAGGTTTAGGATTATTTAGTTTATTTTTTATTTATATTAGTTTATTTTGTTTTTTATTTTCTTTGGTTTTATTTTATTTATTTTAGGTTTTCTTTATTTTATTTTATTTTATTTTAGGTTTTTTTATTTTTATTATTATTTATTTTATTTAGGTATTTTTTTAGTTTAATTTAGGTTTCATTTATTTTATTTAAGTTTAGATTTTATCTTTTTATGTTTAGGTTTAGGTTTTAGTTTAGGTTTTTATTTCTTTTATTTATTTGATTTTATTTTCGTTTAAGTTTTTTTATTTATTTTATTTTAGGCATTATTTTGTTATGGTTTAGGTTTTAAGCCTTTTATGGTTTTATGTTTAGGGTTTAGTGTTAGTTTAGGGTTTAGGGTTTGGCATTTATTTTAGGGCCTGGTTAGGTAGGGTAAGATTTAGGGTTTTTAAGGTTTAGGGATTAGGGTTGTAGGTTTAGTGGTTTAGGGTTTAAGATTTAGGGCATATGGTTTTTTAATTAAGCAAACCGGTAGGTTTTGGTTTATTTAGATTATGTAGTTTATTTTTGTTTATTTTAGTTTCTTTTATTATTTATTTTTATTTAGGGTATATTTTATTTAATTTAGTTTATTTATTTTATGTTTATTTATTTTAGTTTAGGTTTTATTTAGGTTTGTTTTAGTTTAGTTTATTTTATTTTATTTTATTTTTTAGGTTTAGTTTTATTTTTTAATTTTATAGGTTTAGGTTTTTATTTTATTTTTTTAGGTTTAGGATTTTGGTTTTTACTTTAGGTTTTATTTTTTTAGTTTAGATTTTGGTTTATTTGTAGTTTATTTTATTTTATTTAGTTTAGCTTCTGCAGCTTAGTTTATTTTAGGTTTGGGTTTAAGTTTTATTTATTTAAGTTTAGGTTTAGCTCTATTCTATTTTTATCTAAGGTTTAGGTTTTTTTTAGTTATAAGGTTTAGGTTATATTTTTTATTTATTTTTATGTTATAGTTTTAGGTTTTATAGGTTCAGTTTTATTTAATTTTAATTTATTTTATTTTGCTTTATTTTATTTTATTTTAGGATTAGTTTTAATTTTATTTAGGTTTTTACTTTTTTAGTTCAGTTTAGGTTTTTATTTATTTTATTTTATTTTAGTTTTTTTCTTCGACTTAGTGACGTTTAGCTTTAGTTTTATGTTTTTTTATTTTATTTTATTTTATTTTATTTTGGTTTAGGTTCTTTATTTATTTTATTCTTAAGTTTATTTAGTTTAGTGTTTTTAGATTTTAAGGTTTAGAGTTTAGGGTTAGTAGGGTTTAAGGTTTAGGGTTTGGGGGTCAGGGTTTAAGGTTTAGGGTTGAGTTTTAGTGTTAGGGTTTGGTTTAGGTTTTAGCATAGGTGGTGGTGGGCATAAGGTCAGGGTTGTTTTAAATTTTTTATTTATTTGGGGTGGAGGGTTAGTTTAGGGTTTAGGGTTTAGGGTTTAGTGTTTAGGGTTTGGGATTTAGGGTTTAGGATTTAGGATTTAGTGTTTAAGGTTAAGGGTTTTTTTTTTGAAAAATTAAGAAAACCAATAAATTTATGTTTATTTAGCTTTTATTTATTTATTTATTCTCATTTATTTTATTTTTTTATTTTTTTTAGGTTAATTTTTTATTTTATTTAGTTTAGTTTATTTATTTTGAGGTTTATTTATTAGAATTTACATTTTTAATTTTATGTTTATTTTTTAGTTTAGTTTTTTTTTAGGTTCATGTTTGATTTTTTATTTTTGGGTTTAGGTTTAGGTTTTTATTTTATTTTTTTAGGTTTAGGTTTTAGGTTTTTATTTTAGGTTTATTTTTAGGTTTTATTTTTTTAGTTTAGGTTTAGGTTTATCTTTTGTTTATTTTATTTTATTTAGTTTTTGGTTTAAGTTTAGTTTAGTTTAGGTTTAGGTTTATGTTTTATTTATTTTAGTTTAGTTTATTTTAGTTTAGGTTTTGGTTTATTTTATTTTGTTTATTTTAGGTTTAAATATTTTTAGTTGGTTTGGGTTTTGTTATTTATTTTAGGTGTTATTTTAGGTTTATCTTTAGGTTTAGGTTTTATTTAGCTTTATTTTATTTTATCTTAGGTTTATTTTTTTATTTTTTTATTTTTTATTTTATTTAAGTTTTTTATTTTTATGTTTATTTTATTTTTCTAGTTAAGTTCAGATTTATATTTATTTTATTTTAGTATAATTTCTATTTTTAGATTATTTTATTTTTAAGCTTAAGTTTAGGTTTTGGTTTAGGTTTAAGTTTAGGTTTTAGTTTAGGTTTTAATTTTATTTTATTCTTTTATTTTATTTAGGTTTCAGTTAATTTATTTATTAGGTTTTATTTACTTTAGGTTTAGGTTTTTAGATTTTTAGGGTTTAGGGTTTAGGGTTTATGTTTTACGATTTAGGGTTTTGGGTTTAGGGTGTGCGGTTTAGGGTTTTAGGATTTAGGGTTTATGGTTTAGGGTTGTAGGTTTAGGATTTGGGGTTTAGGGTTTAGGGTTTAAGGTTAGGGTTTTTTTTAAATTTTGTAAACTTAGAGGTTTAGGATCATTTAGTTTATTTTATTTATTTTAGTTTATTTTTTTTATTATTTTGGTTTATTTTATTTTATTTTTTAGGTTTTTATTTTGTTTTTATTTTTTATTTATTTTAGGTTTATTTTATTTTTATTTTTGGTTTAAATTTTTATTTATTTAGGTTTTTTTAGTTTAGTTTAGGTTTCTATTTATTTTATTTAAGTTTAGTTTTATTTTCTTTTAAGGTTTAGGTTTAGGTTTAGGTTAAAGTTTAGGATTTTATTTCTTTTATTTATTTTATTTTATTTTGGTTTAGGTCTTTTTATTTATTTTATTTTAGGAATTATTCTGTTATGGTTTAGGTTTATTATGGTTTGAGGTTTAAGGTTTAGAGTTTAGGGTTTATGGTTTGGCATTTAGGGTTTAGGGTTTAGGGTTAGGATTTAGGGTTTATGGTTTAGGGTTTTTTAAGGTTTAGGGATTAAGGTTGAAGGTTTAGGGTTTAGGGTTTAAGATTTAAGGTTTATGGTTGTTTTGAATTAAGTAAACTGGTAGGTTTTTGTTTATTTAGATTATGTAGTTTATTTTTTATTTATTTTAGTTTCTTTTTTATTTTTTTTATTTAAGTTTATTTTTATTTCATTCAGTTTATTTATTTTAGGTTTA
The DNA here is from genome assembly GCA_021442155.1 of Cymbidium sinense. Lineage (NCBI taxonomy): Eukaryota > Viridiplantae > Streptophyta > Magnoliopsida > Asparagales > Orchidaceae > Cymbidium > Cymbidium sinense. The sequence continues at coordinate 49,282 of JAKCPB010000163.1, forward strand.
TTTATTTTAGGTTAGGTTTTTTATTTAGGTTTGTCTTTTAGTTTAGTTTTATATTTATTTTTAGTTTATTTTTTATGTTTAATTTTTATTTTTTAATTTTACATTTAAGTTTAGGTTTTTATTTTATTTTCATAGGTTTAGGTTTTAGGTTTTTACTTTAGGTTTTTTTAGGTTTTATTTTTTAGTTTAGGTTTAGGTTTTATTTAAGTTTAGGCTTTTGTTTATGTTTTTATTTTATTTTATTTTTTATTTTATTTTAGTTTAGGTTCTTTTATTTATTTTATTCTTAGGTTAGATTTAGATTTTTAGCTTTTAGGTTTTAAGGTTTAGTGGAGTTTAGGGTGGTTTAGGGTTTGGGGGTCCGTGGTTATTAGTTTGGGTGGATTTAGGGTTTAGGGTTTAAGGTTGAGTTTTAGGGTGGGTTTGGGGCTTAGGGTTTAGGGTATGGGTTTAGGGTTTAAGGTTTGTGTTTTTTTTAAGTTTTTTTACTTATTTAGGGTTTAGGGTTTATGGTTAGTTTAGGGTTTACGGTTTTACATTTAGGGTTTAGGGTTTAGGGTTTAGGGTTTAGGATTTAGGGTTTAGGATTTAGAGTTTAAGGTTTAGGATTTTTTTTAAATTAAGAAAACCAATGATTTATTTTATTTTAGCTTTATTTATTTATTTATTCTCATTTAGTTTATTTTTTTATTTTATTTAGTTTGGATTATTTGTTTTGAGGTTTATTTATTTTAATTTTCATTTTTTTAATTAATTTTTTAGGTTTAGGTTTAAGTTTATGTTTATTTTTTAGTTTAGTTTTTTTTTAGGTTTTGATTTTTTTATTTTCATTTTAGTTTAGTTTTATTTTATTTTTTTAGGTTTCGATTTTAGGTTTTTATTTTAGGTTTATTTTTAGGTTTAATTTTTTTAGTTTAGGTTTAGGTTTATTTTTAGTTTATTTTATTTAGTTTTGGGTTTAGGTTTATGTTTTTTTTTTTATTTTAGATTAGTTTATTTTAGTTTAGATTTAGGTTAATTTCATTTTGTTTATTTTATGTTTATATTTTTTTATTTTGGTCTATGGTTTAGGTTTATTTTTTATTTATTTTTTGGTTTATATTTTAGATATAGGTTTTTATTTAGTTTTTATTATATTGTATTTTTATCTTACATTTAATTTTTAATTTATTTAGGTTTTTTTATTTTTAGGTTTATTTTATTTTTTAGTTTAGTTAAAGTTTTTATTGATGTATTTTTTTTAGTTTTTTTTATTTTTTTTAGGTTTATGTTTAGGTTTAGGTTAACATTTAGGTTTAGGTTTTAGTTTAGGTTTTTATTTAACATAATTATTTTATATTTTGTTTAGGTTTAGGTTTTATCTAATTTATTTTAGGTTTTATTAAGTGGGTTTAAGGTTTAAGAGGGTTAGTTAGTTTGGAGTTTAGGGTGTTATAGGTTTTAGGGTTTAGAGTTTAGGGTTTAGTGCAGGGTTTAGGGATTAGGGCAGTAGAAAGGTTTAGGGTTGTAGGTTAAGAATTTAGGGTTTAGGGTTTGTTTAAAGGTTTCGGGTTTAATATTAAGGTTTTCTATTATTTATTTATTTAAGGTTTAGGGTTTAGGATTTAGAATCACTGAGTGATTTTAGGGTTTAGAGTTTAGTCAGTTTAGTTATAGGATTAGAGCTATTATGGTTAGTTTTATAGTTTAGGGTTTGAGGTTTAGGGTTAGTTTTAGGGTTTAGAGGTAGGGTTTTTTTATTAATTTTATTTTTCTTAATGTTTAAAAAAAGGAAACTAGTTTATGTTTATTTAGTTTATTTTATTTATTTTAGTTTATTTTATTTATTTATTTTAATTTTATTTTTTATTTATATTTAGTTTAGTTTATTTAATTTAGGTTTATTTATTTTATTTTAGGTTATTTTATTTTATTTTATTTTTGAGGTTTAGGTTATGGTTTATGTTTATTTTTTACTTTAGTTTTTTTTTAGGTTTAGGTTTTTTATATTAGGCTTAGGTTTTAAGTTTTTATTTTAGGTTTATTTTTAGGTTTTATTTTTTAGTTTACCTTTAGGTTTATTTTAGGTTTATTTATTTTATTTAGTTTATGTTTAGGTTTAGGATTAATTTATTTTAGGTTTAGGTTTAGGTTTAGGTTTAATTTATTTTAGTTTAGTTTATTTTAGTTTAGCTTTAGGTTTATGTTTATTTTATTTCTATTTTAGGTTTAGCTTTTTTTCTTTTAGTTTAGGGTTTAGGTTTTATATTTGATTTATTTTTAGGTTATATTTTTCATTTTTGGTTTTAATTTAGTTTTTAATTTATTTTTTTTTAGGTTTTTTCATTTTTATTTAAGGTTTAGTTTTATTTTATTTAGGTTTTTATTTTATTTTAGTTTAACTTTTATTTATTTTATTTTTATTTTGTTTTAATATTTTATTTTATTTTATTTTCATTTTTTGTGTTTAGGTTTAGGTTTAGGTTGTAGTTTATGTTTTTATTTTACTTTGTTTTTTTTATTTTATTTAGGTTTAGGTTTTATTTATTTATTTTAGTTTTAGTTTTTATTTGGATTACGTTTAGGTTTATTTTTAGTTTATTTTGTTTTATCTAGTTTACGATTTAGGTTTAGTTTATTTTAGGTTTATGTTTTGGTTTTATTTATCTTAGTGTAGTTTATTTTTGTTTAGGTTTAAGTTTATTTTATTTTATTTATTTTATTTTTATTTTATGTGTAGGGTTATTTTTATCTAGGATTTAAGTTTTATTCATTATTTATTTTATGTTTTATTTTTTAGGTTTATTTTTTAGGTTTAGGTTTTATTTTGTTTTTATTTTATTTTATTTTGGGTTTATTTTATGTTTATTTAATTTTTATTTTATCTAGGTTTTTTTTCTTAGGTTTATTTTATCTAGGTTTTTTATTCTTTGGGTTTAGGGTTTAGAGTTTAGGGGTTAGGGTTTAGGGTTAAAGGTTTAAGGTATAGAGTTTAGGTTTTAGCATTTAGGGTTTAGGGTTTAGGGTTTTCAGGTTTTAGGGTTTAGGGTTTAGGGTTTAGGTTTTAGGTTTAGGGTTTAAGGTTTTTAGGTTTTTTTAATAGAGAACAAATTCATATTCAACATTTCTTCTTTTTAATTTCATCAACCAATTAACACACCAAGTGTTTTAAGACACAAGCGACGACATCGAACAAAAATGAGCATCCATAGAGCAAATGAAAACCCTAGATAACTTGGATTTTCTTTACTGCAAAGACACAGTTCCATAAGCTGTAGATCGGATCATTCGTTCTTCAGTTTCTCCAACTCCCATTAGAACCACCTCGACATCTCGAGTGGTGGGATCCACCATCATATCCCCAATCTCTCCCTCGCCACCACCACAGTTGTAACCTCCATCGGTCCTTTTGCCTCCACGACCACCACCTGCACATCCACCAGCTCCTCTAGATCTGCCACCACTACTACAATAATTATCGCCTCCACCTTTTCCTCCACTGTCAGATCTAGACTGAGTTTGGTTGACGGTGATGTTCCTGCCATCAAGGTTTTGCCCATTCTTAGGGTTTTGGTTTAGGTTTAGGTTTATTAGGTTTTAAGGTTTCAGTTTATTTTAGTTTTTAGGGTTTAGCATTTTAGGGTTGAGGTCAAAGGATTAGGGTTTAGGGTTAAGGGTTTAGAGTTTAGGGTTTAGGGTTGTATGTTTAGAGTAGGAGGTTTAGGGTTTAAGATTTATGGTTTACAGATTTTTTATAATTAAATAAAATGGTTGGTTTAGGTTTATTTAGTATATTTAGTTTATTTTTATGTGTTATTTATATTTAGGATTATTTTTATTTTTATTTAGTTTAGTTTATTTTATTTTATGTTTATTTATTTTAGTTTAGAATTTTTATTTTAGTTTATTTTTATGGTTTAGGTTTAGGTTAATGTTTATTTTTTAGTTTAGTTTTATTTTTATTAGTTTATTTTTTTTAGGTTTAGGTTTAGGTTTTAGTTTAAGTTTTTCCTTTATTTTATTCTTTATTTTATTTAGGTTTAGGGTAGGGTTTAGGGTTTAGGGTTTAGGGATTAGGGTTTTAGGGTTTAGGGTTTTAAGGTTTAGGGTTAGGGATCAAAGTTTAGGGTTTAGTGTTTAGGTTTTTTTTAGGCTTTAGGGTTTTAGGGTTTTTAGGGTGTAAGGTTTAGGGTTTAAGGTTTAAGGTATTTTTTTTAAATTAAGTTTATTTTATTTTATTTTAATATAAGTTTATTTTTGATTTATTTATGTTTTTGATTTTTTTAATTTAGTTTAGGTTTTCATTTATTTTAACTTAATTTAGTTTATATTTTTATTTTATTTTCTTTTTAGGTTTAGGTTTATGTTTAGGTTTTCATTTAGGTTTGAGTTTATGTTTTTATTATATAATTTTTTTTATTTTATTTTGGTTTTGGTTTTTTTATTAATTTTGTTTTTGGGTTTTATTTAGTTTAAGTTTAAGTTTTTAGCTTTTTAGAGTTTAGGGATTAGGGATTAGTGTTTAGGGTCTAGGATTAGTATAAGGTTTAAGGATTAGGGTTTAAGGTTTAGGGTTTAGGGTTTAGGATTAGTATAAGGTTTATGGTTTGGGGTTTAGGGTTTAGGGGTTTTCTTATTTATTTTTATTTTTTATGTTTACGGTTTAGAATTTAGGGTTTAGGGTTTAAGATTTAGGGTTTAAGGTTTAGGGGCTAAGGTTTTAGGGTTTTCATTTTAGGGTTTGGGGTTTAGGGGTTTTAGGGTTTAACATTAATGTTTTACATTTAGGGTTTTAGGTTTTTGGTTTTTTTAACAAAGAACAAATTCAGATTCGACATTTCTTCTTTTTGATTTGATTAACCAAGTAACACACCAACTTTTTTAAGACACAAGGGATGACATAGATAAAAAATGACCACTGATAGAGAAAATAAAAAACCCTAGATAACTACAATCATATCTATTATAAAGAAACAATTCCATAAGAAACATATCGAATTGATTCTTCAGTTTCTCCAGTTCCCATCAGAACAACCTCAGCCTCTCGAGTAGTGGAATCCACCATCATATCCCCAATCTCTCCCTCCACCACCACCATGACTATAACCTTCATCGTTCCTCTCGCTTCCATAACCACCACTGCTTCGACCACCACCTCCAAATTCACTTGAACCTCCAGATCCCCCACCACCATTACGATAATGCCAAAGATCTTCACCTCCACCTCATGATCTAGCTGATCGTGATATTCATCAGTGCCCATTCTTAAGGTTTAGATTTAGATATAGGTTTATTAGGTTTTATCGTTTAGGTTTACTTTTTTAATTTATTTAGTTACTTTAGGTAGGTTTAGGGTTTGGGGTTTAGGGTTTGAGGTTAGGGTTTAGGGTTTAGGGTTTATAGTTTTGAGGATTTACGCCAGGGTTTATGGTTTAGGTTAGGGCTTAGGGTTTCTTTTTTAGGAGGTTGTAGGTTTAGTGTTTAGGGTTTAGGGTTTAGGGTTTAGGGTTTTGTGTTTTAGGGTTTAGGATTTAGGGTTTAGGCTTTTGTTTATGTTTTTATTTTATTTTATTTTTTATTTTATTTTGGTTTAGGTTCTTTTATTTATTTTATTCTTAGGTTAGATTTATTTTAGTGTTTAGCTTTTTTAGTTTGGTGGTTTAGTTTAGTTTGGGGTTTAGTTTAGGGAGTTGGGGTTATTTTTAGTGGTTTAAGATTTAGGGTTTAGGGTTTAAGGTTGAGTTTTTAGGGTTAGGGTTTGGGGCTTAGGGTTTGTGTAGGGCAGTGGTAGGGTTTAGGTTTGTGTTTAAGTTTTTTACTTTGGGGTTTATGGTTAGTTTAGGGTGCCTTTACGTTTAGGGTTTAGGGTTTAGGGTTTAGGGTTTAGGATTTAGGGTTTAGGATTTAGAGTTTAAGGTTTAGGATTTTTTTTAAATTAAGAAAACCAATAGATTTAGGTTTATTTAGCTTTTATTTATTTATTTATTCTCATTTAGTTTATTTTTTTATTTTATTTAGTTTGGATTATTTGTTTTGAGGTTTATTTATTTTAATTTTCATTTTTTTAGTTTATTTTTTAGGTTTAGGTTTAAGTTTATGTTTATTTTTTAGTTTAGTTTTTTTTAGGTTTAGGTTTGATTTTTTATTTTTCTATTTAGGTTTAGGTTTTTATTTTATTTTTTTAGGTTTCGATTTTAGGTTTTTATTTTAGGTTTATTTTTAGGTTTAATTTTTTTAGTTTAGGTTTAGGTTTATTTTTAGTCTATTTTATTTAGTTTTAGGTTTAGGTTTATGTTTTTTTATTTTAGATTAGTTTATTTTAGTTTAGATTTAGGTTTATTTCATTTTGTTTATTTTATGTTTATATTTTTTTATTTCATGGTTTAGGTTTTATTTTTTTATTTATTTTGGTTTATATTTTAGATAAGGTTTTTATTTAGTTTTTATTATATTGTATTTTTATCTTACATTTAATTTTTATTTTATTTAGGTTTTTTTATTTTTTAGGTTTATTTTATTTTTTAGTTTAGTTAAGGTTTTTATTGATGTATTTTTTTTTAGTTTTTTTTATTTTTTTTAGGTTTATGTTTAGGTTTAGGTTAACATTTAGGTTTAGGTTTTAGTTTAGTTTTATTTAACATAATTATTTTATTTAGGTTTTATCCAATTTATTTTAGGTTTTATTAAGTTTAGTTTAAGGTGGGTTTAGGGTTAGTTAAGGTAGGGGTGTAGGTTATAGGAGGGTTGTTTAGTTTAGGGTTTAGGGTTTAGGGATTAGGGTTTAGAATTAAGGTTTAGTTTAGGGTTTGGTTTGTTTAAAGGTTTCTTTAATATTAGGTTTTCTATTTTATTTATTTAAGGTTTAGTTTAGGATTTAGAATTACAGTTAGTAGTTTTTAGTATAGGTTTAGTGTTATAGGATTAGGGCTTATGGTTTAGTTAGTTTTATATAGGGGTTTGAGTTTAGTTAGTTTTAAGGAGGGTTTAGGTAGGGTTTTTTATTAATTTTATTTTCTTAATGTTTAAAATTAAGGAAACCAGAGTTTATGTTTATTTAGTTTATTTTTTATTTATTTTAGTTTATTTTATTTATTTATTTTAATTTTGGTTTATTTTTATTTATATTTAGTTTAGTTTATTTAATTTAGGTTTATTTATTTTATTTTAGGTTATTTTATTTTATTTTACTTTTGAGGTTTAGGTTTTGGTTTATGTTTATTTTTTACTTTAGTTTTTTTTTAGGTTTAGGTTTTTTATATTAGGCTTAGGTCTTAGGTTTTTATTTTAGGTTTATTTTTAGGTTTTATTTTTTAGTTTACCTTTAGGTTTATTTTAGGTTTATTTATTTTATTTAGTTTAGGTTTAGGTTTAGGATTAATTTATTTTAGGTTTAGGTTTAGGTTTAATTTTTTTTAGTTTAGTTTATTTTAGTCTAGCTTTAGGTTTATGTTTATTTTATTTCTATTTTAGGTTTAGCTTTTTTCTTTTAGTTTAGGGTTTAGGTTTTATATTTTATTTATTTTTAGGTTATATTTTTCATTTTTTGTTTTAATTTAGTTTTTAATTTATTTTTTTTGGGTTTTTTCATTTTTATTTAAGGTTTAGTTTTTATTTTATTTAGGTTTTTTATTTTTATTTTAGTTTAACTTTTTATTTATTTTATTTTTATTTTGTTTTTAATATTTTATTTTATTTTATTTTCATTTTTTGTGTTTAGGTTTAGGTTTAGGTTGTAGTTTATGTTTTTATTTTACTTTGTTTTTTTATTTTATTTAGGTTTAGGTTTTATTTATTTATTTTAGTTTTAGTTTTTATTTGGATTATGTTTAGGTTTATTTTTAGTTTATTTTGTTTTATCTAGTTTACGGTTTAGGTTTAGTTTATTTTAGGTTTATGTTTTGGTTTTATTTATTTTAGTGTAGTTTATTTTAGTTTAGGTTTAAGTTTATTTTATTTTATTTATTTTATTTTTTTTATGTGTAGGGTTATTTTTATCTAGGATTTAAGTTTTATTCATTATTTATTTTTATGTTTTATTTTTAGGTTTATTTTTTAGGTTTAGGTTTTTATTTTGTTTTTATTTTATTTTATTTTGGGTTTATTTTATGTTTATTTAATTTTTATTTTATCTAGGTTTTTTTTCTTAGGTTTATTTTATCTAGGTTTTTTATTCTTTGGGTTTAGGGTTTAGAGTTTAGGGGTTAGGGTTTAGGGTTATAGGTTTAAGGTATAGAGTTTAGGTTTTAGCATTTAGGGTTTAGGGTTTGTTTTTGTGTTTTAGGGTTTAGGGTTTAGGGTTTAGGTTTTAGGTTTAGGATTTAAGGTTTTTAGGTTTTTTTAATAGAGAACAAATTCATATTCAACATTTCTTCTTTTTAATTTCATCAACCAATTAACACACCAAGTGTTTTAAGACACAAGCGATGACATAGAACAAAAATGAGCATCCATAGAGCAAATGAAAACCCTGGGATAACTAGGATTTTCATCGCGAAAGACACAGCCCATAAGTCGTATTCTGATCATTCGCTCTTCGCTTCCAACTCCCATTAAATTACCTCGACATCTCGAAAGTGGTGGGATCCTCATCATATCCCCAATCTCTCCTCCGCCACCACCAGCTTGTAACCTCCATCTGGTCTTGCTTCCACGCATCACCACTACCCTCACCACCACGCACACATCCACCAGCCCTTCTAGATCCACCACCACCACCACTAATACTATCGCCTCCACCTTTTCCTCCACCGCCGATCTAGACTGAAGTTTGGTTGACGTGATGTTCCCGCCATCAAGGTTTTGCCCATTCTTAGGGTTTTGGTTTAGTTTAGTTTATTAGGTTTTAAGGTTTCAGCTTTATTTTAGTTTTTTATTTTAGGGTTGAGGTCAAAGGATTAGGGTTTAGGGTTAAGGGTTTAGAGTTTAGGGTTTAGGGTTGTATGTTTAGAGTAGGAGGTTTAGGGTTTAAGATTTATGGTTTACAGATTTTTTATAATTAAATAAAATGGTTGGTTTAGGTTTATTTAGTATATTTAGTTTATTTTTTATGTGTTATTTATATTTAGGATTATTTTTTATTTTTATTTAGTTTAGTTTATTTTATTTTATGTTTATTTATTTTAGTTTAGAATTTTTATTTTAGTTTATTTTTATGGTTTAGGTTTAGGTTAATGTTTATTTAGTTTATTATTTTATTAGCCTATTCAGCCTTTAGTTCTCTTAAGTTTCTTCTTTATTTTATCTTATTTTATTTGTGCTAGTTTAGGGTTTAGGGCCTAGGGATCAGGTTTTAGGGTTTAGGCTCAGTTTAGGTTTAGTTCAGGGGTCAAAGCTCAGTTTAGCCTGGTATTTTGTACTTGGCTTTGTATTTTAGGGCAAGGCCTAGGGTTTAGGCCTGCTTTCTTTTAAATTAAGTTTATTTTATTTTATTTTAACATAAGTTTATTTTGATTTTATTTAGGTTTGATCTTTTAATTTAGTTTAGGTTTTCATTTATTTTAACCTAATTTATATTTTTATTTTATTTTCTTTTAGTTTAGGTTTATGTTTAGGTTTCTGTTTGAGTTTATGTTTATTATATAAAATTTTATTTATTCTTTTGGTTTTATTAATTTTGTTTTATTTAGTTTAAGTTTAAGTTTATTTTTAGTTTTGTGGGTGATTAGTGTTTAGTCTAGGATTAAGATAAGGGCTGATCTTTAAGGTTTAGGGTTTAGGTTTAGGATTAGTACAAGGTTTATGGTTTGGGGTTTGTGGTTTAGGGTTTTCTTATTTATTTTATTTTTTATGTTTTCATTAGAATTTAGGGTTTAGGGTTTAAGATTTAGGGTTTAAGGTTTAGGGCCAAGGTTGTGGTTTTCATTTTAGGGTTTGGGGTTTAGGGGTTTTAGGGTTTAGCATTTATGTTTTACATATAGGGTTTTAGGTTTTTGGTTTTTTTAACAAAGAACAAATTCAGATTCGACATTTCTTCTTTTTGATTTGATTAACCAAGTAACACACCAACTTTTTTAAGACACAAGGGATGACATAGATAAAAAATGACCACTGATAGAGAAAATAAAAAACCCTAGATAACTACAATCATATCTATTATAAAGAAACAGTTCCATAAGAAATATATCGAATTGATTCTTCGCTTTCCAGCTTCCCATCAACAACCTCTCGAGTAGAATCCACATCATATCCCTAATCTCCCTCCACCACCACCATGACTATAACCTTCATCGTTCCTCTCGCTTCCATAACCACCACTGCTTCGACCACCACCTCCAAATTCACTTGAACCTCCAGATCCCCCACCACCATTACGATAATGCCAGCATCCGCCTTCATCTCCACTTATAGATCTAGATTGAGCCTAGTTGACGGTGATATTCCTGCCATCAGGGTTCTGCCCATTCTTAAGGTTTAGGTTTAGATATAAGTTTATTAGGTTTTATCGTTTAGGTTTACTTTTTAATTTATTTAGTTACTTTAGGTATAGTTTAGGGTTTTTTTAGGGTTTACGCTTAGGTTAGGGTTTAGGGTTTATATTTTGGGTTTTAGATTCGCTTGGGTGGTGGGTTAGTGGCCAGGCTGTTTTTAGGTTTAGTGAGGTTGAGGTTTAGTGTTTAGGGTTGGTTTGTGTTTTAGGGTTTAGGATTTAGGGTTTGGTTTTCAAATTAAAAAACTAGGTTTATGTATTTTTAGTTTAATTAGTTTATTTTTTATTTATTTTAACTTATTTTACTTTGATTTTATTTAGGTTTATTTTTATTGATATTTAGTTTAGTTTATTTTATTTTAGGTTTATTTATTTTAGAATAGGTTTTATTTTAGTTTATTTTTAGGTTTAGGTTTAGGTTTATTTTTGGTTTAGTTTTATTTTGTTTATTTTTAGGATTAGGTTTTATTTTATTATTTTTGCATAGGTTTAGGCTTTATTTTATTTCTCAGGTCCGTTTTAGGTTTTATTTTAGGTTTTATTTTGGTTAGGTTTATATGTTTTATTTATTTTAATTTAAGTTTAGGTTTAGGTTTATATTATTGTTATTTTAGGTTAAGAAATTTTTGTTTAGGGTTTAGGTAATTTTTTAATTTTAGGTTTATTTTTTTATTTATTTTATTTTAGGTTTATTTTATTTTATTTTAGGTTTAATTTTTTATTAAGTTTTTTTAGTTTAGTTTTATTTTTATTTATTTTATTTTACTTTTTTTTATTTTATTTTTCTTCAGTTTATGTTTATTTAGGTTTCATTTATGTTAATTTATTTTATTTTTATTTTATTTTGGTTTAGGTTTTCTATTTATTTTATTTTTGGTTTTATTTAGTTTAGTTGTAGGTTTATGGTTTATGGTTTAGGATTTAATGTTTTTGGTTTACACCTTGGCTTTAGGATTTAGGGATAGGATTTTTTATTTTTTTTAAATTTTTTATTTAGGGGTTTAGGGTTAGTTGGGGTTTTGGTTGTTGTCAAGGGTTTAGGGTTAGTTTTAGAGTTTAGGGTTTAGGGTTTTAGGATATAAGGTTTATGGTTTGGGGCTTAGGGTTTAAGTTTTATTTAAAAAATTAAGAAAATTGATAGGTTTAAGTTTATTTTGTTTATTTTTTATTAAGTTTAGTTTATTTTATTTTTTATTTTTATTTTGGATTAATTTTTTTATTTAGTTTAGTTTATTTATTTTAGGTTTATTTATTCTAGTTTACATTTTTATTTCAATTTATTTTTTAGGTTTAGGTTTATATTTATTTTTTAGTTTAGTATTTTTTTAATTATATTATATAGTTTTATTTTTTTATTTTTTTAGGTTTCACGCTTGGTTTTTATTTTATTTTTTAGGTTTAGGTTTTAGGTTATTTTTTAGGTTTTATTTTTTTGTGTAGGTTTATGTTTACTTTTAGTTGCATCTTATATTTAGTTTTTATTTTATTTTTGGTTTATTTTATTTGTATATTACATTTAGTTTATATTTTATTTAGGTCTATTTTAGTTTAGTTTAGTTTAAGTTTTTATTTATTTTATTTTAGTTTAGTTTTAGTTTTATTTTTTATTTTTTGGTCTAGGTTTAAGTTTAGGTCTAGGTTTAGGTTTTAGTTTAGGTTTTAATTTTACATTATTTTATTTAGGTTTAGGTTTTTTTATTTATTTTATATTTAGGTTTTATTTAGTTTAGATCAGGTTTTTTTGGGATTAGTGTAAGATTTATGGTTGTAGGGTAGTGGTAGGGTCCAGGGTTTAGGCTCAGGCCTAGGGCTCAGGGTAGTAGTTTAGATTTTGGTCAGCCAAGGGTTTTGGGTTAATTATGGTTTTATTTTATTTAGGCTCAGTGATTAAGTGTTTAGGGTTTAAGAGCTTAGTGTAGTGTAGGGTCAGGTGGCCTGGGTTAGGGTTAGCTTAGTTTCTGTGCCTAGGGTCACTTTTTAGGGTTTAGGGTTGTGGGTTTTTCTTTAATTAAGTAAACTAGTAGGTTCAAGTTTATTTAGTTTAATTTTTTATTTATTTAAGTTTATTTTATTTTTTATTTTGAATTTGGCATATTTTTATTTTTATTTAGTAGTTTATTTAATTTAGGTTTATTTATTTTAGGTTAGTTTTTTATTTTAATTTATTTTTATGTTTAGGTTTAGGTTTAAGTTTATTTTTTTACTTTAGTCTTATTTTTTTTATTTTTTAGGTCTAGGTTTTATTTTTTATTTTTAGGTTTAGGTTTAGGTTTTTTTTAAGTTTATGTTTTAGGTTTTTATTTTAGGTTTAATTTTTTAGTTTTAGTTTAGGTTTATTTTTAGTTTATTTTATTTTATATAGTTTATGTTTATGTTTAGGTTTAATTTATTTAGGGTTTAGGTTTAGGTTTAATTTTTTTACTTTAGTTTATTTTAGTTTAGGTTTTGGTATATTTTCTTTTTATTTTATGTTTAGGTTTTATTTTTTTATTTTAGGGTTTAGGTTTAGGTTTTTATTTTGTTTTTATGTATTTTTTTAGCTTTATTTCATTTTAATATTAGGATTTATTTTCATTTTATTTAGGTTTTTAATTTTTTTATTAAGTTTATGTTTTTATTTATTTTATTTTAGTTTAGTTTTAATTTTTTATTTTATTTTTTTTTTGGGTTTAGGTTTAACTTTAGGTTTTGGTTGTAATTCATGTTTTTATTTTATTTTATTTTATTATTTAGGTTAAGGTTTTTTATTTATTTTATTTTTAGGTTTCATTTAGTTTAGGTTTTATTTTTTTACTTTATGTTTATTTTTAGTTTATTTTATTTTATTTAGTTTAGGGTTTAGGTTTAGTTTATTTTAGGTTTAGGTTTAAGTTTAGGTTTTATTTATTTTAGTTTAATTTATTTTTGTTTAGGTTTAAGTTTATTTATTTTATTTTAGGTCTAGGTTTTTTTTAGTTTAGGGTTTAGGTTTTAGTTTTTATTTATTTCTAGGTTTATTTTTTGGTTTAGGTTTTTATTTAATTTTTACTTTATTTTATTTTAGTTTTATTTTATTTTTATTTTAAGTTTAGTTTTTATTTTATTTAGGTTTTTTATTCTTAGGTTTATTTTATTTTTTAATTTAGTTTAGGATTTTATTTATTTTAATTTAATTTATTTTTGTAATTTATTCTATTTTATTTTTAGGTTTAGGTTTAAATTTTTTTTATTTGTTTTATTTTTAGGTTTTATTTAGTTTAAATTTATGTTTTCAGGTTTTTAAGGTTTAGGGTTTAGGGTTTGGGGTTTAAAGCCCAGGTTTAATGTTTAGGGCACATGTGGGGTTAGGTCAGGGTCAGGGTTTAGTGGTAGCATCATGGCTCAGGTTTATGGTTTAGGGCCCAGGGCCTGGGAAGAGGTCAGTTTGTAGTGTTAATTTAGGGTAGCATTTAAAAGATCAGGGTTTAGCTTTAGGGTCACCATTTGTTTTTGGGGTCAGGTTTAGGGAGGGTTGGGTTTTGGGTTTAGCATTTTAGGGTTTAGTGTTTAGGGTTTAGGGTTTATAGTTTAGGGTTTAAGATTTGGGGTTTAAGATTGTAGGATTAGGGTTTACGAATTAGGTTTTATGATTTAGAGTTTAGGATTTGGGGTTTTAGGTTTTAAGGTTTAGGGTTTAGGGTTTAAGGTTTTTATGGTTTAGGGTTTAGGATTTAGGTTTTAGGTTTAGGGTTTAGGGTTTTGATTTTTTTTTTAACAGAGAACAAATTCATATTCAACATTTCTTATTTTTTATTTTATCAACCAAGTAACACACCATGTTTTCTAAGACAAGCAATGACATAGATCAAAAATGAGCATGCATAGAGTAAATCAAAAACCATAGATAACTAGAACTATCTCTACTATAAAGACAATTAAATAAGGAGCAGATCGAATTGATCGTTCATCAATTTCTCCAGTTCCCATCAGAACCACCCTAGCATCTCGAGCAGCGGGATGCACCATCTTATCCTTGATCTCTCCCCTCAGCCACCACCAAGGCTGTAACCTCCATCATTCCTCCTACCTCCATGACCACCACTACCCTGACCACCACCTCCATATCCGACCACCGCCTCCACCGCTGGATCTGGATTGATCCTAGTTAACGTTGATGTTTTTGCTGTCAAGGTTCTGCCTATTCTTAGGGTTAAGGTAGGTTTAACGATGATTATTTTTTAAATTATTTAGTTACATTATGTTAGGTTTAGGGTTTAGGGCTTATGTTGTTTTTAAAAAATTAAGAAAACTGGTAGGTTTAGGTTTATTTAGGTTATTTTTATTTATTTTAGTTGATTTTTTTTCATTTTATTTATCTTTATTTTTTATTTAGTTTAGTTTATTTATTTTATATTTATGCTTATTTTTATTTTATTTTTATTTTTATTTTATTTTTTAGGTTTATGTTTTATTTTTTATTCTTAGGTTTAGGTTTAGGTTTTTAGTTTTTATTTTAGGTTTATTTTTTGGTTTTATTTTTTAATTTAAGTGTAGGTTTATTTTTAGTTTATTTTATTTTATTTAGTTTATGGTTTAAGTTTAGTTTATTTTAGGTTTATGTTTAGGTTTTCTTTTTGAAATTTAGTTTATTTTAGTTTAGATTTAGGTTTAGTTTAGTTTGTTTATTTTAGGTATAGGTTTTTTTTTAGTTTGTGGTTCGGGTTTTATATTTTCTTTTTTTTGTATTTTATTTTTAGGTTTAGGTTTTTATTTAACTTTTATTTTATTTTATTTTAGTTTAGTTTAGGTTATTATTTATTTTTATTTATTTTATTTTTTATTTTTTTATATTATTTTATTTTTAGGTTTTGGGTTTAGGTTTTTAGGTTTTTAGGGTTTAGGGTTTAGGGTTTAGTGTTTTAGGGTTTAGGTTTTAGGGTTTAGGGTTTAGGGTTTAGGGTTTTAGAGTTTATAGTTTAGGGTTTAGAGTTGTAGATTTAGTGTTTGAGGATTCGGGTTTAGTGTTATGGTTTTTTTTTTAAAATTATGTAAACTGGTAGGTTTAGGTTTATTTAGTTTAATATTTATTTATTTTAGTTTATTTTATTTTATTTTATTTTATTTATGTTTATTTTTATTTATTTTTTTAGGTTTTTTTATTTTTATTCTAGGTTTAGTTTTTAATTTTATCGAGTTTTTTTTTATTTTTATGTCTAGTTTAGCTTTTTATTTATTTTATTTTAGTTCATTTTTATTTTTATTTTATTTTGTTTTTATGGTTAGGTTTAGGTTTAAGTTTAGGTTTAGATTTAGGTTTTAATTTATGTTTTGATTTTATTTTATAATTTTATTTTATTTTAGTTTAGTCTTTTTATTTATTTTATTTTTAGGTTTTATTTAGTTTGGGTTTAGGTTTTTCAATTTTTAGGGTTTACGATTTAGGATTTGGGTTAGTTTAGGGTTTAGGGTTTAGGGTTTAATGTTTAAGTTCTAGGAATTTGGGTTTAGGGTTTAGGGTTTAGGTTTTATGTTTAGGATTTTTGGGTTTTCTTAATAGAGAATAAATTTAGATTCAACATTTTTTCTTTATGATTTCATCAACCAAGTAAAAGACCAAGTTTTCTAAGACATAAGTGATCACGTAGATAAAAAATGAGCACGCATAAAGCAAATCAAATACCCAAGATAACTAGAACCATCTCTACAGTAAAGGCACAGTTCCATAAGCAGCAGATCGGATTGGGCTTCTTTAGTTTCTCCAATTCCCATTAGAACCACCCCAGCCTCTCAAGTAAGGATCCACAATCATATCCCCACTCTCTCCTTCGCCACCACCATTATTGTAACCTCCGTCGCTCCTCCCGCCTTCATAACCACCACTGCTCCAACCAATACCTCCATATCCACCAGCACTTCCAGATCCCCCATCACCACTATGATAATAGTCGCCTCTGCCTTCGCCTCCACTGCTAGATCTAGACGGAGCCTGGTTGATGGTGATGTTCCTGTTGTCAAGGTTTTGCCCTTTCTTAGGGTTTAGATTTATATTTAGGTTTATTAGGTTATAGGGTTTAGGTTTATTTTTTAATTTATTTAGTTACTTTAGGTTTAGATTTAGGTTTTGGGGTATAGGGTTTAGGGTTTAGGTTAGGGTTTAGGGTTTAGGGTTTAGGGTTTAAGGTTTAAGGTTATATGGTTTATACTTTTAGGGTTTAAGGTTTAGGGTTATGGTTTAGGGTTTAGCATTTTTTAGGGGTTTAAATTAAGTAAACCAGTAAGTTTATGTTTGTTTAGTATATTTAGTTTAGTTTAGTTTATTTAAAATTTCAGTATACTTTTTTTTTCATTTAAGTTTATTTTTTATTTTTATTTCATTTAGTTAATTTATTTTAGGTTTATTTATTTTAGTTTAGATTTTTTATTTTAGTTTATTTTTTAGGTTTAGGTTTAGGTTTAGGTTTATTTTTTATTTGAGTTTTATTTTTATTTTATTTATTAGGTTTTGGTTTTATTTTTTATTTTTAGGTTTATGTTTAGGTTTTTATTTTATTTTTTTTATGTTTACATTTATTTTATTTTATTTATTTTATTTTTATTTTAGGTTTAGTTTTCTTTTTATGGTTTAGATTTTAATTTTTCTTTCTTTTTAGGTTTATTTTTTAGGTTTAGGATTTTATTTACTTTTTATTATATTTCATTTTAGGTTTATTTTATTTTTATTGTACATTTAGTTTTTATTTTATTTAGGTTTTCTATTCTTAAGTTCATTTTACTATTTTAGTTTAGTTTAGGTTTTTATTTATTTCATTTTAGTTTATTTTTATTTATTTTTTTATTTATAGGTTATATATTTATTTTAGTTTTGTATTAGTTTTTATTTTATTTTTTATTTTATTTTATTTAAGTTTAGGTTTTATTATTTTATTTAGAGTTCAGTGTTTAAGCTTTAGGATTTAGGGTTTTTGGGGTTTATGGTTTGGGTTTGGTTAGGGTTTATGGTTAGATTAGGGTTTAAGTTTGAAGTTTAGGCTTTAGAGTTCGGTGTTTTAAAGTTTAGGGTTTAGGATTTAGGGTTAGGGTTAGGGTTAGGGTTTAAGGTTGTAGGTTTAGGGTTGTATGTTTAGGGTTTAGGGTTTACTGTTTAGGATTTAGTGTTTAGCGTATATGTGTTAAGGTTTATAGATTTTTATTTAATTAAGTAAACCTATAGGTTTATGTTTATTTAGTTTATTTAATTTATTTTATATTTTTATATAGGTTTATTTTTTTATTTAGTTAATTTTATTTATTTGATGTTTATTTATTTTAGTTTACAGTTTTTTATTTTAGTTTATTTTTTGGGTTGGGTTTAGGTTTATGCTTATTTTTTAGTTTAGTTTTAATTTTATTTTATTTTTTACGTTTAGGTTTTATTTTTTATTTTTAGGATTATGTTTAGATTTTTATTTTATTTTTTTAAGTTTAAATTTAAGTTTTTTAGTTTAGGTTTAGATTTATTTTTAATTTATTTTATTTTAATTTGTTTAGGTTTAGGTTTAGGTATAGTTTATATTAGGTTTAGGTTTATGTTTTATTTATTTTAGGTTAGGTTTAGGTTATTTTTTAGGTTATTTTTTTATTTTTTTAGGGTTTAAGTTTTTTTTTTAGTTTTTTTTTAAAGTTTATTATTTAGGTTTTAGTTTTATTTAGTTTTTATTTTATTTTATTTTAGGCTCATTTTAGTTTTAATTTACATCTAGGTATTATTTTATTTTTAGTTTAGTTTAGGTTTTTAATTTTTTTATTTTGATTATTTTTATATTTTTATTTTATTTTATTTTTATGCTTAGGTTTAGGTTTTAGTTTAGGTTTTTATTTTATTTTATTTTATTTTTTATTTATTTAGGTTTAGGTTTTTTTATTTTATTTTTAGGTTTTATTTAGTTTAGGTTTTTGGTTTTTGGTTTTTAGAGTTTAGGGTTTAGGGTTTAGGGTTAAGGTTAAGGGTTTGGGTTTTACTTATTTTAGTTTAGTTTATTTGAGTTTAGGTGTATGTTTATTTTATTTTGTTTATTTTAGGTTTAGTTTTTTTTTAGTTTAGGGTTTTACTTTTGATTTATTTTAAGTTTATTTTTAGGTTTATTTATTTATTTTTAGGTTTTTTTTTTATTTAGGTTTTAGTTTTTTTATTTAAGTTTATTTTTAGTTTTTTAGTTTAGTTTAGGTTTAGTTTAGGTTTAGTTTAAGTTTTGGGTTTTAAGTTTTAGTTTAGTTTAAATTTTGGTTAAGTTTAGGTTTATAGGTTTAGGGTTTAAGTTTAGGTTTAGGTTTTAGGTTTATAGTTTTAGTTTAGGGTTTTAGGTTTAAGGGTAAGTTTAGGGGTTGGAGTTTAGGTTTAGTTTAAGGTAGTTTTAATTAGATTTAGGTTTTGAGTTTAGGTTTGTTTAGGGTTTAGGGTTTAGGGTTTAAGGTTTAAGGTTTAGGGTTAAGGGGTATTAAGGGTTTAGGGTTTTAGGTTTAGGGTTTAGGGTTTAGGTTTTAGGGTTTAGGATTTAATGTTAAGGGTTTAGGGTTTAGGGACTTTTTTTAAGTAAAGAAATTGATATGTTTAGGTTTTTTAATTTGTTTAGTTTATTTTATATTTTTTTAAAATTTAATTTCAATTTTTATTTAGTTTAGTTTATTTATTTTATGTTTATTTATTTTGGTTGGGGTTTTTATTTTAGTTTATTTTTTAGATTTAGGTTTAGGTTTATGTTTATTTTGTCTAATTTAGTTTTATTTTTACTTCATTTTTTAAGTTTAGGTTTTTTTTTTTTAGGTTTATGTATAGGTTTTTATTTAACTTTTTTAGGTTTAGGATTTATGTTTTTATTTTAGGTTTATTTTTAGGTTTAAGCTTATTTTTAGTTTATTTTATTTTATTTAGTTAGGTTTATTTTTATGTTTACTTTATTTTAGGTATAGGTTTTATTTATTTCAGTATAGTTTAATGTAGTTTAGGTTTAGGTTTTTATTTATCTATTTTAGGCTTAAGTGTTTTTTATGTTTAAGGTTTAGGTTTTATTTTTTATTTATTTTTAGGTTTATTGCTCAGGTTTAGGTTTTTATTTAGTTTTTATTTTGGGTTGATTTTATTTTTATTTTACATTTATGTTTTACTTTTACGTTTATTTTATATTTTTGTTTAGTTTAGGTTTTTATTTATTTTGTTTTAGTTTAGTTTTTCTTTTTTATTTTATTTTATTTTAGGTTTATGTTTAGATTTAGGTTTATGTTTTTATTTTATTTTATTTAGGTTTAAGTTTTTTTACTTATTTTATTTTTAGGTTTTATTTAGTTTAGGTTTAAGTTTTTAGGTTTTTAGGGTTTAGGGTTTAGGGTTTTGAGTTTTAGGGTTTTAGCATTTAATGTTTAGGGTTTAGGGTTTAGGGTTTAGAGTTAGCTTAGGGTTTAGGGTTAGATTAGCATTTAAGATTGAGTATTTAGATTTTAGGGTTTAGGGTGTTTAGGGTTTAAGGTTTAGGGTTTAGAGTTAGGGTTAGGGTTTGGTTTAGGGTTGTAAGTTTAGGGTTGCATGTTTATGGTTTAGGGTTTAGGGTTTAGGATTTAGTGTTTAGGGCATAGGGTTTAGGGTTTAGGGTTTTTTCCTAGAAAAATTTATTAAATCGTAGGTTTAGGTTTATTCAATTTTTAAGTTTATTTTATATTTTTTATTTTGGTTTATTTTTTATTTTTATTTAGAGTAGTTTATTTATTTTATGTTTATTTATTTTAGTTTTGATTTTTTTTTATTTTAGTTTATCATTTAGGTTTGGGTTTAGGTTTATGTTTATTTTTTAGTTTAGTTTTATTTTTATTTTATTTTTTAGGTTTAGGTTTTATTGTATATTTTTAGGTTTAGGTTTAGGTTTTTATTTCATTTTTTTAGGTTTAAGTTTTAGGTTTTTATTTTAGGTTTATTTTAATTTTTTATTTTTTAATTTAGGTTTAGGTTTATTTCTAGTATATTTTATTTTATTTAGTTTAGGTAAATTTATTTTTGGTTTAGGTTTAGGTTTTATTAATTTTAGTTTAGTTTATTTTAGTTTATGGTTAGGTTTATTTTATTTTTATTTTAGGTTTAGTTTTTTTTTTTTTTTGTTTAGGGTTTAGGTTTTTTTTATTTAATTTAGGTTTTTTATGGTTTATTGTTTAGGTATAGGTTTTTATTTAGTTTTTATTTTATATTTTTTTACTTTTATTTTATTTTTATTTTACGTTTAGGTATTATTTTTAGTTTAGTTTAGGTTTGTATTTATTTAATTTTTGTTAATTTTATATTTTTTAAACTTTTTATTTTTAGGTTTATGTTTTGGTTTAGGTTTAGATTTTAGTTTAGGTTTTTATTTTATTTTATTTAGGCTTAGTTTTTTATTTATTTTATTTTTAGGTTTTATTTTGTTTAAGTTTGGGTTTTTAGGTTTTTAGAGCTTATGGTTTAGGGTTTAAGGTTTACGGTTTAGGGTTTAGGGTTTAGGGTTTTAGGGTTTAGGTTTTGGGTTTAGTGTTTAGGTTTTATTTATTTTAATTTAGTTTATTTCAGTTTATGTTTATGCTTATTTTATTGTGTTTATTTTAAGTTTAGGATTTTTTTAGTTTAGGGCTTTAAGTTTAATTTTTTATTTATTTTTAAGTTTTATTTTTAGGATTATTTTTAGGTTCAGGTTTTTTTTAGTTTTTATTTTATTTTATTTTAGGTTTATTTTGTTTTTATTTTGCATCTAGTTTTTATTTTATTTAGGTTTTTATTTTTTAGGTTTATTATTTTTTTAGTTTAGTTTAAGTTTTTATTTATTTTATTTTAAGTTAGTTTTTATTTTCTATTTTATTTTATTTTTAGGACTAGGTTTAGGTTTAGTTTTATGTTTTCATTTAGGTTTTTTTATTTACATTTTGGTTTCTTTATTTAGTTTATTTTTAGGTTTTATTTAGTTTAAGTTTAGGTTTTTAGTTTTTTAGGGTTTAAGGCTAATGGTTTAAGGTTTATAGTTTAGGGTTTAGGGTTTTAGTTTAGGGTTTAGGTTTGTTTAGGTTTAGTTTAGGGTTTAGGTTGTAAACTTTAGGTGTAGTTTAGTATGATAGTTTAGGGTTTAGGGTATAGTATAGGTTTAAGTTTTATAGTTTAGGGTTTCAAGTTTATAATTATAATTTAGGTTTAGGTTAGTTTAGTTGTAGGTTTAGTTTAGGTTTAGGTTTAGGTTTATATTTTAATTTTATAGTTTAGGGTTTAGGGTTTAGTTTTAGGTTTAGGTTAATGTTATACTTTAGGTTTAGTTTTGGTTTAGTTTTGGTTATTTAAGGTTTTTTTAGGGTTTATAGTTTTACTTTAGGGTTTAGGTTTTAGTGTTTAGTTTATAGTTTAGGTTTATTTAGGTTTAGGTTTTAGTTTATAGTTATTAGTTTAGTTAAGGTTAGGGTTTTAGGGTTTAGGGTTTAAGGATTAGGGTTTACGATTTAGTGTTTAGTGTTTAGGGTTTAGGATTTTGGGTTTTGGGTTAAGGGTATTTTAGGGTTTAGGATTTAGGGTTGTAGCCTTAAGGTTTAGGGATTACAGTTTGTTTTTGTGTTTAGGGTTTAGGGTTTAGGGTTTAGGTTTTTTTTAAATAATGAAATCGATAGGTTTAGGTTTTTTTAATTTATTTAGTTTATTTTATATTTTTTAAAATTAATTTTTAATTTTTATTTAGTTTAGTTTATTTATTTTATGTTTATTTATTTTAGTTTATTTTTTATTTTAGTTTATTTTTTAGGTTTTGGTTTAGGTTTATGTTTTTTTAGTTTAGTTTTATTTTTACTTCATTTTTCAAGTTTTGGTTTTATTTTTGTTTTAGGTTTAGGTATAGGTTTTAATTTTACTTTTTTAGGTTTAGGTTTTAGGCTTTTTTTTAGGTTTATTTTTAAGTTTAGGCTTACTTTTAGTTTATTTTATTTTATTTAGTTTAGGTTTATTTTTAGGTTTACTTTATTTTAGGTTTAGGTTTTATTTATTTTATTTTAGTTTATTGTAGTTTAGATTTAGATTTTTATTTAATTATTTTAGGTTTAGGTGTTTTTTCTGTTTAAGGTTTAGGTTTACTTTATTTATTTTATTTTAGTTTATTGTAGTTTAGATTTAGATTTTTTTTAATTATTTTAGGTTAACTTTATTTTTATTTTACGTTTATGTTTTATGTTTTTTAATTTAAGGGTTTAGGTTTTATTTTTAGGTTTATATTTTAGGTTTAGATTTTTATTTAGGTTTTATTTTATTCTATGTTAAGTTTATTTTTTTTTTAATTTATGTTTAGTTTTTTATTTTATTTAGGTTTTTATTCTTAGGTTTATTTTATTTTATTTAATTTAGTTTATGTTTTTGTTATTTTATTATACATTATTTTAATTAGTTTATTTTATTTTATTTTTAGGTTTTGGTTTAGGTTTTAGTTTAGGTTTTTATTTTATTGAGGTATAGGTTTATTTATTTATTTTATTTTTAGGTTTTATTTAGTTTAGGTTTAGGTTTTTAGGTTTTTAGGTTTTTAAGGTTTAGGGTTTAAGGTTTTCGGTTTTGGGTTTATAGTTTTAGGGTTTAGGGTTTTAGGGTTTAAGGCTTAAAGTTTAGGGTTTATTATTTTAGGTTTAGGGTTGGGTTTAGTGTTTAGGTTTAGGTTTTAGGTTTTTTTTAGGGTTTATGTTTTATTTATTTATTTATTTTTAGGTTTTATTTTTAAGTATATTTTTTTAGGTTTAGGTTTTTATTTATATGTTATTTTATATTATTTTATCTTTATTTTATTTTTATTTTACGTTTAGTTTTTAGTTTATCTAAGTTTTTTATTTAAAGGTTTGTTTTATTTTTTTAGTTTAGTTTAGGTTTTTATATATTTTATTTTTGTTTAGTTTTTATTTTATTTTATTTTATTTTTAGGTTTAGGTTTTAGTTTACATTTTTATTTTATTTTATTTTTTTATTTTATTTTGGGTTTAGGGTTTTTTTAGGATTTATTTAGTTTAGGTTTAGATTTTTAAGGTTTAGGGTTTAAAGTTTTTACGGTTTATGGTTTAGGGTTTAGCTTTTAGGTTTAGGGTTCACGTTTTAATTTAGGGTTTAGGGTTTTTGGGTTTTTTTTAACTGAGAACAAATTCAAATTCAACATTTCTTCTTTTTGATTTCATCAACCAAGTAACAAACTAGAGAAGTGAGGTAATCAAATGACCTCCTATGGGCTAGCTAAAGCCTCGTGTTCCTAGGAAGTCCAGACTATATACTCATTAGCATTCAATCTTATATAAATCAACACATTAAGCTATAAGCACATGCATTTCTTATGTATTTATAATTTGGATCATAACACATATTATTATTCATTTATAAGCTTTTGAAAAATACATTTGGATTTAATAGTGATAATAGCCATGCTTATATTAAATTAAATCAACACATGGAAGCTTACATAAAGGAAGTCCATTTTATTTTACTTGATTTTGAAAACTTGGATGCATGAATTCAAATGACATACCAAATTTAACATGATTGGAAAGCGAGAAATCAAATATAAGCATGGGATTCATTCAACCAAACTAGTTCTTAAGGACAATCAAATCAAATAAGATTTTTGAAAGCAAACCAAAGCTTCTTTATTAATTACTTTTTGGATTTGATTTGATTTAAAGAGGAGAAGAGAAATCATCACTTGTTGTTTTAAACCCATTCCCATATTAGTGATTTGATTTAATTTATGGAAATGTAATTAAGTTGATTTTATGGGTAAATTAAGTTGAACCCTTAATTAGATGAATTAATTACCCTTACCTATGTCACCTTAAAGTAGTTAACTAAATAATTATGAGCCATCATTATATGCATGGAAAATAAACTTGCAATGATCCTAGAAAATAAAAGAGGCCTAATGCAATTGGCTCATGATTAATAGTTAATTTGATTAAGGGAATTAATTAATTACTCTTACGGTTTTCCCACGCATGTAGACTAACCATAATTTCATTAAACTCCTTTAGGTTATTAAACACCTAAAGATCTACCCCATGATTTAATTAATTAAGGTATGATATGATTATGATTTCAATTTGATCAAGTGATTTAATTAATTAGTTAAATCTTAATTAATTTCATTTTAAAAAAGGGTGAAATGAACTTAGTGAAAGGGGTCCCAACCCTATTCCTTAGTTCACTTACTATTGAACAATGATTAATAAACTTAATTAACCAATTTGTTACTGTTCATGGGATTAATTAATCATTAATTAACTTAAAAGAATAGTTAAGGTTTAATTAGTCATTTTTTCTAATTAAGTGAGCAATAAATCCCAAGACAATCATTGAGGCATAGGTCATCCCATTAAATTAAAACACAAAATTTAGGATTAATTACTCAACTAATAAAGGACTAATTAAGCTAATTAATTTTATAATTAAACTTTAATTAAACATTAATTACTATTCAAATATAGTTAAAATCATTGTTAATTAATTCTCCTCTGAAATACCTTTAAAAAGAGTATTTATTTTCCTTTTTTATTTCTCTATGATTTTTTATAAGTTTTAAAAGTTTTGACCATTAAAAATGATTAATTAAGCCTAATCCTATTGACGCCACATGGCGCACTGATGCGGTGCACTTTCCACTTGGCTCCATGGGATTGGCTACTTAACTTATCTGACTCAGTACCTACGTGGCGGTGGCGGATGCACTTTCTCGTCCGATGGATGCGATTTCTCGTTCGTTGTTTGATTTAAGATCGGATGGCTACAATTAATCCCACAACTTAATAGGATTAAATTAGATCGATCTAGCATATCTAATCACGACTGTCTATTTCGATCACGTGAAATGTACTGTGTGTGATCTAACGTCATGCAAGTGAGGGAGATTGGAGTCCATCCACCATTGCTCACTTGATCTGAGCTTACTGGAGCTTAGATCAACTACAAAAGGATACCACACCTTCACAACATCGATCGGAAGGGATCCAACAGTCAAGATCACACGAAATGTAAGTTTCCTTCAAAAATCTCCAACCCATTCTTGCCTAAGGATCGGTTTTGAAAGCATACCTCACCAGAGCTCAAGACTGGCAGCTCAAATGATTAAGGAAGCTTCACTTAGTGGATATGAAGCCCTATTGAGCAGCAATTCGATCAATTCATCGACGTTTGCTCGGAAGGCCACAAATTGATGATTTAGAGATCGTCTTTGATCAAAGTCCCAACTCTGGTGCTCAAAATGTTTGGGAGATGATTCATTCTTTCTCAATGAGGCCTAGGGAAGGTGCGTGCAAAGTTAATTTGAGTTTTATGGAGAAATGGGGAAGTTACATTGAAATGGGAGTGTCATATTTTGAGACGGACGGATAAAAATGGTATTTTTTAATCGAGGAATGATCTTGGGAGCTTAAGGAATGGCTCTAGTGGCTCGTCTTGGGTGGATAGGGCTCTAAGGAATGATTTTTGTTTGTGTTTAAGTGGAAATGAGAGGTGTATACTTCATCTTGATCGGGTGGGTGGATTAGATTGGCTTCTAGTTGTTGTCTGACCATCTCAGAGAGTCGTGGGTGGCAGGGAGGAGGTGAGTTGGCTCTTCTTTGTTAGTTGAAGGTGTGGAGGTGGTTTCCAATGAGGAATCATGGGTTTCATATGGGTTTCAGATCCTCCAATGGGAAGGGTGAGGTGATTTCACCTCCCATGGGTCATGGCCGACCCAACCACCCCTTGGGCTAAGTTGGGCAGTGTATTATTTGCTTAGGTGGACCATTGAGAGGTACCAAATGGCTAAGGAATGGAAATGACCACTTAAATGGGTGATTTGTCCCATGTTATGCCCTTGACCTAAGGGTTGAATAATCATTTGGCATTGGATTTGATATGGGTAGATTTAAAATGAGCCAAAAGTGGGTTAGCCCATATTTCTAGTCAATTGGAGTTGATTTGGTTAGGTTTTTCTCAATTTGACTCATTTAGGTCAAACTGGGTTAGGTTGGGTCAAGTTGACCAATTGGTCAAATTGGGTCAAACCAAAGGTTGGGTTAAGTTCATATTATTATTTAGGATGTTTTGGTTCAATTGGTTTGGTTTAGTTTGGCTTAGATTTGATTTTGGCTCATTTGAATTCATTTGGGTTAGATGGTTTAAGTTGACCAATTTGACCAAATTTGCCAAATTGGCTTGGGTTGGGTGTTGGTTTGGGTTTAGTTGTCCAATTGAAGATGATTGTAGGCTTTGGTTTCAATTAATTTGGATTTGGTATTGATATACGCCAACTTGAATCTTTAGGTCACTTTGGGCTAAGTTGTTCAATTGGGTTTAATTGGGTCCAATCATGGCTTTCGTCAAGTTCAACAATCAATTTGGAATGAACTTAAGCCATTGGTTGCAATCAATTTGGTTTATATTTTGATTTGACCCAATTTGGTCTTTTAGGTCAATTTCGGTCAACTTAACAAGAGAAGCCAAGGGTTTAGTTTGACTCAATTGAAGGTCAAGTCATGTTCAAATATTGATTTTAATTTGGTATGAATCATTGTTTTCAAGGATTTATCTTAGGTTACAATTTGGCTAGTTTGGGTTCATATAGGTTAACGGGTTGACTTGGTTGAATGACCAAGTTGACTTGGTTTGACACAATTTGGACAATTGATCAACCTAGGGTGATCAACAATCATGATGGGAGGTTTTGTTGGGCATGGTTCAATCCAATTTGAGTAGGATTAGAACTTAGCTCAAATAGGTCAAATTCACCACTTTGGGTCAAGTGGACTAATTGGGTTTAGATTATCTTGATTTTGGGTTGAGTTTGATTTAGTTGAGTTTATAAATGGATTTGGGATTGATATATAAATTCAATTACAATTAGCTTGGATTCAAATGGGTTTAGGTTCATTTGAACATTTCAAGTGAAAAGGGTTAAGTTTGGTTTGACTTAGGTTGATTTTGGTTTAGCTTGGTGATTGTATATTTCATATATATTTGTGAATATGATTGAAGGTATGATTGATTCATGAGAAAATCAATTGAATTTGGGTTTTGGAATAAAGGAATTTGGCTAAGTCCATGGAGTTGGGTCATGTAGCTTAGGTTTGGATTTTGATTTGGTTTGATTTAGTTTTATGATTTAAATGTATATTTCATTTAAATTTGTGAATATGATTGAAAATATGATTGACTTGTGAGAAAATCAATTGAGTTTGACCTGAGTTGGATTAAGTTTTTGCCAAGTCCATGGGATAGGTCATATGGATTAGGAAGGGTTTTGATTTAATTTGATTTAGTTTGATTTAGTTTTGATCATTTGAATGTAGATTTGATTTATTTTTAAGAAGATGATTGAAGATATAAATTCATTTTGGGAAAATTAATTAATTTTAGATTGATTTGGATTAAGATTTGGCTAAGTCCATGGGATATGTCATGTGGATTAGGAAGGGTTTCAAGTTTGGATTTGATCATGGGCTTCAATCATTTGGTTTTGGAATTTTGGTTTGGATTTGGATTTGAATTTAATGTTTGATCTGAACTTGAGATTTGGTTTGAGAAGGTGAACATGGAATGGATTTGGGTTGTAGGGTTGGTTGATTATCCTAATCCCTAAAGCATAACCTAGTCTTGTGGTTAACCCTTCTAAGTCTTTAGGCTTAGGTTAAGTGTTTACCTAATTGTGAGAAGTGTCTTATGACTAGGTAAGTCTTAGTGTCTAGAAGACTCCCAAGTCTAAGATGGGAAGATTGAATTCACACTCCAAAAGTGAGGTCAACAGGCCTTAGGCTCCATAGTGTTGCCCTTATAGATAGATGATTGGAAGACCAAAGCCAAGTTTCACATTATAGACTCATATACATCTTTCAAAGTTTTACTTGGGTGACCATGGATACATGAGAACAACATAGTTCCATCCTCTCTACATCAGTGTATTAAGTTCGTGAGAGGTGGGATCATCTACTGTGTCAAAGGACATCTCAAGCTATTTATAGTTCATGAGGTCGGTATATATGAGGATGGGGCTTACTACCTCCCTCAAAATCAATAATTATATTCTCAAACTTGGTCAAAGTTTAAAAATAAAAGAAAAAGAAAAAGAAAAAGAAAAAAAAAAGAGAAAAATAAAAAGAAAAGAAAATAGAAAATAAAAATAAAATAAAAGGGAGTGAAAATAGACTTAGAGCACGAAGTGGAGCCTAACATTAGATTTCATCTATAGTTCATTACTCCATTAAAACATATGGGTAGGATGACTTGACCTCCACCAGGTAGAGGAAGAGGCCAGTTCAGAGGCATTCCCAGGGGTGAAAAACCTCCTTATTGGCTACCAAATAGAACATATGTCATAGCTACCAGGAGTACACCTATTATCCATATAGACTTAGAATCTAGTTCATAGGATGAGTCTTATACGATTAACACACTAGCCAGCTCTTCTTAACAGTAGATTCCTTTGGAGGTGAAACTTGA
Organism: Cymbidium sinense; assembly: GCA_021442155.1. Lineage (NCBI taxonomy): Eukaryota > Viridiplantae > Streptophyta > Magnoliopsida > Asparagales > Orchidaceae > Cymbidium > Cymbidium sinense. The sequence continues at coordinate 78,108 of JAKCPB010000163.1, forward strand.
GCTAAATAGCAATGAAGACCAGGATCCAAAGCAAAGCATAAGTGTATCAAAGTCTATATGTGAAACAATTAGGCATTAGTTTGGAACCTTAGCTATATCCCCCCTTTCGTCTCCAAAAGCTGAGGGTTTGGTAGTTAAGGAAGCCCCTAAGTCATCCAGTGTAAAGACTTGAGGTTCTTCTTTAGGAATAAGATCTAAAGCTAAGAAGTTTATGTAGAACTTGAGGATGATTCATATAAGGATTTAATAGAATTACCTTTTGATTGGTACTTGCATTGTGTCAAAACTTTAGCAAAGAAAGGGTTAATCCCACATACTTGGTCAAAACATGAGTCAGACTAGTCTGAAAGAATATGGAAGAACAAATGCAAAAGCTCTCAATCAAGATCGGGACTAAGATTTGGTATAGTGGGTCCAATTGATGATGACGATTACTACCTAGTCATCACAAATCATTTGGAATCTGATAGGTTTTTTTCAAATCACATTAACTCATAAGAGGAGTTGTGCTTAGAAATTTCAGATGATTCGGATGATTTTCAAGTCAAGGATGCACCGCCAGAGTTTGATGAAGAGATCAAGTCAACCATCGATGAGCTCAAGGAATTCAACTTAGGAACTGAAGAATATCCATGATCGACATACATCAATACTTTGTTGAATGAAATTGAAACCAATGACTTAGTCAGGCTATTAATTGAGTGTAAGGACTTCTTTGCAGGGAGTTATGAAGAGATGCATAGATTAGCTCACGTCGTCCATAAACTAGCAATAGAGCTTACTGCTAATCTTATCAAGCAAGCTCCTATATGCATGCAATTAGACATAGAACAATGGATCATTTATGAAGTCAAGATACTAATTGATGTTGGCATCATTCGAGAAGAAAAATACACAGTTGCTTGACATTGTCCCCTTAAGAAAATAATGGTCAAATTCACATATGCGTTGATTTTAGGGATTTAAATAAGGCATGTCCAAAAGATGAATTTCCACTACCAATCCTGGAGTTGATGGTGGACATTGCCTCATCTCATGCAATCTTCTCATTCATGGATGGCTCATCTCGATATAACCAAATAAAGATGGCCCTTGAAGATAAAAGAAACACTACTTTTAGAACCCCGATCAAAATCTATTGCTATAAGGTCATTACTTTCAACCTTAAAAATGCTGATGGTACATACTAGCGGACTATGATTTGAATCTTCAATGAACTCATTCATCATCAAGTTGAGTGCTATGTCGATGATCTTATGGTCAAAATTAGAGAAAATGAATACCATCTCTTTGACTTGAGAGTAGTTTTCGAATAGTTAAGACAATTTAACCTCAAAATGAACCCCCTGAAGTGTGCATTCGAAATAGCTTTAGTGAAATTCTTTGGGTTTGTTGTCTGACACCAGAGTATTCAAAATCGATCCAGAGAAGATTAAGGCGATATTAGAAATGCCTCCTAAAAGTTTAACTCAACTCAGATCATTCCAAAGGTGGTTGGCATATGTAGGACGCTTTATATCCAACCTATCTAGAAGATGTCATGCATTCTCAGCACTTGTTAAAAAGTATGATAATTTCAAGTGGGATGATAAGTGTGAGCATGCCTTCGAAGACATTAAGCATTACCTGATGATGCCGCTGGTTATAGCAACCCCTATTGCAGGAAAGCCGCTCATACTTTACATTGCTACATTAGATGACTAACTTGGTGCATTGTTGGCACAAGCCGATGACGAAGGGAAGAAAAATGCACTCTACTACCTCAACCGTCATCTAATCCCTACTGAGGCTAACTATCCACTCATTGAGAAGCATTGTCTAGCTTAAATCTCTGCATCCCAAAAGCTACAACACTGCATGCTTTCTCATAAGGTGAACTTAATCTCTAGAATCAATCCACTATAGTATCTCATGACATGGTTTAAGCTATCCGGGCAGTTGCACGACGGTCCATGATCCTCTCATAATTTGACATTACCTTTGTACCCCTCCATGCGGTGAAAGGATAAGCTAGATTTCTTAGCAGCACACCCACTTCCTATTGACTCTCTGCTTAGTGATGATCTCCCCGATGAACAAATCATGAACTTATAGGATACTAGCATTCATCATTGGGATATGTACTTTGATGGTGCGGCTTCCTCTCAAAGAGGAAAAGAATCACAATCTACTATTCCAGGAAAGGCAGGGGTAGGAATAGTTCTCTTAACTCCAGACCACGATGTGATGAGATTCGAAAATCATTTATCCAATCCTTGCACCAACAAAAAAGCTAAATATGAGGCTCTGATTGTTGATCTGGAGTTAGCCATTACTCTAAGCATCGAGAACATCAACATCTTTGGGGATTCTCAGCTAGTTATCAACCAAATCACTGGGTCTGGTAATATTATAAAGCCTGAGCTCCATCACTACTATAAGTACACCTTGGAGTTGTTGGCCCAAATCCTAGAGGTTACCATTTATAAGATTCCTCGAGGAGAGAATGTTGTAGTGTATGATTTAGTCAAGCTTGCTGGAAAGTGGAGGATGAGTCCATATCAATAAATGTCTAAAATAGACAAGTATTATCCCTTATTGATATTGAACTCTTCAAATAGTACTTTCTTAAAGGAGAGGTTGTCATTGCCAAGAAGGATGAAGAGTTAGATTAGAGGCAACCATTCATGGATTACCTAAATAAAAGAAAACTACCTCAAGAGAAGTCCCATGCCCATCAGATGAAGTAGAGAGCACTTTCTTATACTCTTGTGGATGGTGTCTTGTATCGACAGTCTTTCGATCACATGTGGTTACATTGTTTAGACAAGCATGAAGCCCGTAAGATCATGATCGAGGTACACTCAGGATTATGTGAAGATAACTAATATGGTCTGAAGATGAAAGCCAAGATCAAGAGATTAGGATACTATTGGTCATCGATGATCAAAGATTGCATCGATACGTGTGGTGCTACACCAACCACCCAACATTATACATCTTACATTGGCCTTATGGCTAATCGAGTGTTGGGGTTCTAACATAGTGGGTTCGATTGATCCTCCTTTCTCCAAGGCATCAGTTCATCTTAGCTGCTGCTGACTACTTTTCTAAATGGGCAAAGGAGATTTTGAGAGGTCACAACTCAGCGTATGCTCTAGTTTTTTAAGAAACATATTATTTATAGGTTCGGAGTGCATCGATGAATTATATCTAATAATGGTATTGCATTCAAGAGCACTGAGATCAATAACTTTTCCCAGAGACATAACATAGATTAGAGATATTCTACCATCAACTATCGGAGGGAAAATGACTTAGTAAAATTTTTCAAAAAAGCCCTCATCCAAATTTTGAAAAAGACACTCGACAATAATGAGTGATAGTGGCATGAGTAGTTAGTTGAAGCCTTGTGGGCCTACCACACCACATATAGAACTCCAACTTTATCTACTCCTATCTCTTTAGTGTATGGGTCTGAAGTCATTCTACCATTAGAAGTCCAACTCCTATCACTAAGGATAGTTATGGGTAGCAAGCTCACAATAAAGCAGAACATAAAGTTATGGTTAGAAGAGCTCAAAGGTTTGGAGGAGAGACTCCAGCGGGCATGCCAAAATCTTGAGTTGTACAAAGCTAAAATGATTCAAGCTCATAATAAGTTGGTCCATCCTAGAGCTTTCCAAGTAGGAGAGCTTATTTTAGTTTTAAGGAGACCATTTGTTGCCCATCGTAAAATGGGAGGCAAGTTTGTACCCACTTGGGAAAACCCTTTTGTTATAGGGAAGGCTTACCAAAGAGGATCTTATCAGCTCATTAATCATAAGGGAGAGCACCCAATGCATCCAATCAATGGACTCTACTTAAAGAAATATTATAAATCATGTTTGAAAATATTTATCATCAATAAAAATTCCAATTTTAATTCAATATCTTTCATGTTGAAAGTATTCTTGTTTAAGAATCTACCATGATGTGTCTACGGTAGGTGTAAGGAACCCGAGCCATGCCCTATCCTTCATCGACACAACACTAACACTAACTACACACAAGCATATAAAACAAACACATATCTTCTATCTTGAGCAACTCTGAATTAAGATAATGCCCCCAATGCATTCACTCATTAACTACTCTAGCTCGGGCTGATGAGCTACCCTACTAGTGTGTCACCCTAGTGGTCTTCTTGCTTTAGAGGATGTAAGTCTGGTAAAGTTTCCTTCCTTACTTTTCCACTATACACCGAAGAGCCCCTTGTTAGTTTGGTAGGCCTTACTGCGTGGCAGGTAAGCTACCTCATGATGGCTTCATTTAAGAGGTTGTGAGTCAGCTATGCTTTGTTCTTGGATTAGCCTTCATGCACTAACTGAGTTGAGTTTCTTTGAGATTTAGGATAAGTCCCCTAGCAGCTCCTTCCCTCCTAGCAGCTTCAAGTATAGGTCCAGTCCTTCCTCGAGGCTCCCCGCTTAGTAGTCGCTCTAGGCCAGATAGCATCTTTCCCACAAGCGATAGATTATCCTGATGATCAATTTTGCTTGGAAAGTTGTAAGCCTACATGCTTTCTTTCTAGATTGATCATTGCACATCGACATGCACCTTAGGTTAGTTGGTTCTCACTATGCTGATGGATACACCACTCATGTTGATGGATACACCTTAGATTGGTTGGTTCTCACGCCTTAGGATACACCACTCATGGCAGATGTAAGAATGCTATGATTTCACCTTGATTTGGCAACTATACACCTATAGGCTTTCTTTTCTAGGGCTCAAGATGACACCGCTAGTAGTACCTCCTGTGTGGACACTATATTTGGATCACATCCTTTATGACCCCAATTAGAAACTACCCAAGTTACCATTAGATTGGACAGTTTCTTTCTCCTAGTAACCACCCCTATGGTTGGAGAATTTATCCTATGGATGTGTAGATTCTCCCTTGGTCTAGTAAATCTAATATAAGTCAAGGATGACATAGCTCTTTCTCAGTGTAGTCCCTCTTACACCAACAATGTCAATGAAAATATATAAACAAAAAATATATTCACTCATGGATTAGGAGGACACTCCTAACGGCACCTTTTCCCAAGCAGGCATCCTATTTTTAAAGTAGTGTCAACAAAACTCCCTATAGGAATTTCCTAACTACTCTTGAGTTGATATAAGTCCCCAACAGCATTCACTCAGTCGACACCCCTAAGTTAGGTTCGATTTGTTGTGTTACCAACATATCACTCAAATAGCTTTTCCTTGCTTTATAAGATGTAAGTCTGCTATGCCTTCTTCCTAGCACAACCGTTGCACACTGAAAGGAAACTCCTTAGATTAGCTAGCTCTACTCCATGACCAGTAGACTATCCCTTTGGAATTGTAAATCTAAGATAGGACAAGTATGATATATCCCCTTTTCAGTGGGTCCATCACACACATGGTCCATAAATTAAATCTATTAAATTTGATCAAGCTCACATCCCCAGTGGATATGCCCTCAATTCAAAATCAAACTAAACCAAATAAACCATATCAAATCACATGAAATTAAGAGAAAATTAATCTTGACTTCTTTTGAGTTGACATATGTCCCCACCAACATTCACTCGAATGCCTAGGTCGATTTGTGTGCATCCAATAGGTCACCCTAGTAGTTGTTCCTCACTTTGGAAGATGTAAGTCAGCTACGTCCTTCTTGGCACAATCGTTGTACACTGAAAGGCAACCCCTTAGGTTAGCTAGCTCTACCCCACAGTTGATAGACTATCACTTTGGATTTGTAAACCTGGGGTAGGTCAAGGTTAAAATAGCCCTTTCCTAGTGGGTCCATCGCACACCGATAGGGTCCATACATTAACTCAGATTAAATTAAACCCAATTTGATTTTGCCCAATGGAGTTAAATCACACCCTTCTCCCTAGAAACCCCAAATCATATATAAATAAGTCAAGTAAACTAATCAAATTCAAAACTAATCTCCTAGTGGAGTCAAATTAAACCAACTGCCCTAATAGAGCCTAAATCAAAGAAATCCAACCAACCTCTTATCCCCAATGAATACATCCCCAAAAAAGTCTATGAAATCAAACTCAATCCTAATCCATAGTGGATAGCCCGAACCTGCTTCCCTAGTGAAAGGTTCATATTTCTGACCCTCAGTGGACTCGAGCCCATATCTCTAGTAGATATGGCTCCACATCTTAAAATAGAACAAATTAAAGTTGATTTGATCTTAATCCCTGGTGGATTATAGATTCTTATCACTAGCAGATCTTCTTTCCGCAAATCATATAATCAAATCAAATTCAAACCTTATCCCCAGTAGATTTTCTTATTCTATGCACTCAACATAGACCCCTCACATTTCTTGTCCAATGCATGTGTAATCCCCTAGTGGATCTCCCTCCATGTCCTTGACATGGAATTCTCATCAAATCTTATTTCTTCTCTTATGCACACCATTAATACTTCAACCAAAAGCTTTACAATGTATTCATTCAAATTACATCGTCTTAACTTTGTAATCAACATTTTATGATTTGTGATGGTGCAAGCTCAAACTAACTATACAATATCATGCTAAACATATTATAATGTGAATTAACACACTATATTATATTATAAAATATGTTGTTATATTATAATTTGCTATAATATAATATATTGTCTAACATTACACCTCATTAGAATCACTTAAAAAGAACAAATAACATAATTTTCTCAAAATATGAATAATGTTCATTTTGGATGTAAAACTATTACTTTTCTATTAAAAATGGTACAAAATAGCATAATTTTTGTGTTGCTTCTTACTATGTGCCATGAATCTGGCCTAATTCTTCCATCTGAACCTTCAAATTAACATTTTTGTGAGTTTTGAGCCAATGTATTATAACAAAAGTAAAATATACTAAAATGTTCAATAACATTTAGTAACACACCACCAAATTCATATATATGTGAAGTTATATTGTTATGTACATTATATTTCAATATGTTTTCATATAATATATTATCTTACATTACACCTTAAAATGAATCACTTTAAGCAAAAAATTTATAAACTTTGGTTGAAAAATGAACATTTATTTTGGATGCAAAATTCCATTCTTTTGGTTAAATGACACACCATAGCACAGCCCTAATGAAGTTCCCTAAAGCTTACCTTAAATTTGGCCAAATCCCATCATCTCAGCCTATAAATTAATATTTTTATGAATTATACCAGTACAAACTCTACTACATCATACTATAACAAACTATAATATGCTAAATAATAAGTACAAATACACAATAGTATGCTATAATGCATGATGCTACACTATGTTATGGCATCTTATATTATAATACACTATAACTTATTATATTATACTATATTGCATATCACATCACAAGGGATTTCTTAAGATAAAAGATCATAAAATTAGTCTAAATAATAAAAAAACAACATATTTTAGTCGTATCACTTACATAGTTTAAATTGAAATAATATATTATGATGCCATGCTCTACCTATTATGAATTTTTCCAAATTTCACCATTTTAAAGTCTAAATCAACATTTTTATAAACAATGCTAGTGTAGGCTCAATTGCATGATTGTAAAATACTAAAAGAATTTAAAATGCATAGAACAATATATTATTATATATTATGCTATACTATGCTACAACATATAATATTTTTTTGAACATAAAATCTTACTTTTTAGACTACAAGTGGCGTAGCACACCTTTGGTACTACAACCTAATTCCCACTTCAAATTTAATAAATTTCATCATCTAAATTATTAAATCAATAATTATAAGATTTATATTCATATAGACTATAGAGCACAATACCATAATATACTAAAACCTTTCAAAGCATCTTATAATAGATAAAAACATCACTACATGCTCAAATATATGATGCTACGTTATACTATAATATATGGTATTATAATATGATTTAAGGTTAAGGTTTAGTGCATTCAAATCTCTAATAGTCAAGGGAAAGTCTCTTGAAGAAATTTTCTTTAGCTACCATAACTATGTTTGGATTAGTTCATTCTTTACATCTACTCCTAATGACATCTTTATTCAAGGTTTAGTGTTTAGGGTTTAGGATTAGGGTTTAGGTTAGTTTAGGGTTTTGAGTTTTAACTTAGTTTAGGTTTTTGGGTTTAGTGTTAGTTTAAGGTTTAGGGCTTAGGTTTAGGGCTTGGGGTTTAGGATTTAGGGTTTAGGGTTTTAGGTTTTAGTGTTTAGGGTTGTACATTTTAGGGTTTAGGGTTTAGGATTTAGGGTTTAAGGTTTTAGGGTAGGGTTTAGGGTTTAGGGTTTAGGGTTTAGGGTTTAGGATTTTTAGGGTTTTGGGTTTAGATTTAGGGTTTAGGGTTAAAGTTTTAGGTTTATGGTTTAAGTTTTAGTTTAGGGTTTAGGGTTTAGAGTTTAAGGTTTTTTTAATAGAGAATAAATTTAGATTCAACATTTCTTCTTTTTGATTTCATTAACCAAGTAGCACCCCAAGTTTTCTAAGACACAAGCGATGACATATATTAAAAATGAGCACCCATAGAGAAAATCAAAATCCCTAGATAAGTATAATCGTCTCTACTATAAAGACATAGTTCCATAAGCAGCAGATCGGATCAATGGATCTTCAATTTCTCTGATTCCCATCATAACCACCCCCACCTCTTGAGTAGTGGGATCCGTCATCATATCCTTGATCTCTCCCTCTGCCACCACCATGGATGTAATTTCCATTGCTCATGCTCTCTCCATAACCACCACTTCTCTGATTACCACCTCCATATGCACTAGCACCTCCAAATTCCCCACAACCACTATGATAATCACCACCTCCGCCTTCACATCCATCGCTAGATCAACACTAAGCCTAGTTAATGGTAATGTTCCACCTTCTAAGGTTCTGCCAATTCTTAGGGTCTAGGCTTTAGTGTTAGTTTGGGGTTTAGGGTTTAAGGTTATTTTAGAGTTTAGGGTTTAGGGTTTGGGGTTTAGGGTTTAGGGTTGGAGGTTTTAGGGTTTAAAGTTTAGGGTTTAGGGTATAGGGTTTGTTTTAGGTTTAGGGTTTAGGGTTTAGGGTTTTAGTTTTTAGGATTTAGGGTTTAGAGTTTAGGGTTTTAGGGTTTATGGTTTAGTGTTTAAGGTTGAAGGTTTAGGGTTAGTTTTAGGGTTTAGGGTTTAGGGTGAAGGATTTAGGGTTTAGGGTTTTTTAAATTAAATAACCTTGTAAGTTTATTTATATTTATTTATTACTTTATTTTTTATTTATTTGAGTTTATTTTATTTTTGATTTTTTATTTAAGTTTATTTTAATTTTTATTTATCCTAATTTATTTATTTTAGATTTATTTATTTTAGTTTAGGTTTTTTTATTTTAATTTATTTTTAGGTTTAGGCTTATTTTTTAGTGGATTTTTATTTTTATTTTATTTTTTAGGTTTAGGTTTTATTTTTTACTTTTAGGTTTAGGTTTAGGTTTTTATTTTATTTTCTTATGTTTAGGTTTTAGGTTTTTATTTTAAGTTTACTTTTAGGTTTTATTTTTTAGTTTAGGTTTTGGTTTATTTTTAGTTTAATTTATTTAATTTAGTTTAGGCTTAGGTTTAGGTTTAGTTTATTTTAGGTTTAGCCTTAGGTTTTATTTATTTTAGTTTAGGTTTAGGTATATTTTATTTTGTTTATTTTATATTTTTTAGGTTTATGTTTGTTTTTTTAGTTTATGATTTAGGTTTTCTTTCTTTTATGTTTAATTTTTATTATATTTAGGTTTTTTATTTTAGGTTTATTTTACTTTTTAGTTTTGTTTAGGTTTTTATTTTATTTTATTTTATTTAGGTTTATGTACCTTTATTTATTTTATTTTAAGGTATTATTTTATTTAGGTTTAGGTTTTTAGGTTCTTAGGGTTTAGGGTTTATGGTTTAGGGTTGTAGGTTTAGGTTTATTTAGTTTATTTATTATTTATTTTAGTTTACTTTATTTATTTATTTTAGTTTATTTTAATTTTAATTTTTTTTAGGTTTATTTTTTATTTTTATTTAGTTTTGTTTATTTATTTTAGGTTTATTTATTTTAGTTTAGGGCCTTTATTTTTGTTTATTTTTTTAGGTTTAGGTTAGGCTTATGCTTATTTTTTAGTTTAGTTTTAGTTTTGTTTTATTTTTAAGGTTTAGGTTTTATTAGTTATTTTTAGGTTTAGGTTTAGGTTTTTATTTTAATTTGTTAGGTTTAGGTGTTAGCTTTTTATTTTAATTATTTTTAGGTTTTATTTCATTTTATTTAATTTAGGTTTTATTTATTTTAGTTTAGTTTATTTTAGTTTAGGTTTAAGTTTATTTTATGTTCTTTATTTTAGGTTTAGTTTTTTTTTAAGTTTAGGGTTTAGGTTTTATTTTTTTTTTTTTTTTTTTTATTTTAAGTTTTATTTTTAGGTTAATTTTTTAGGTTTAGGTTTTTATTTAGTATTTATTTTATTTTATTTTGGGTTTATTTTATTTTTATTTTATATTTAGTTTTTATTTAATTTTGGTTTTTTATTTTTAGGTTAATTTTATTCTTTAGTTTAGTTTAGGTTTTTATTTATTTTATTTGAGTTTAATTTTTTATTTTTTATTTTATTTTATTTTTAGTTTAGGTTTAGATTTAGGTTTAGGTTTAGGTCTTAGTTTAGGTTTTTATTTTATTTTATTTTTTTTATTTTATCTAGGTTTATGTTTATTAATTTATTTTATTTTTAGGTTTTATTTAGTTTAGGTTTAGGTTTTTAGGTTTTTAGTATTTAGGTTTTAGGGTTTAGGGTTTGAGGTTTTGTGTTTAGGGTTTAGGGTTGTAGGTTTTAGGGTTTAAGATTTAGGGTTTACAATTTTGGGTTTAGGGTTTAGGGTTTAGGGTTTACGATTTAGTGTTTAGGGTTTTAAGGTTTAGGGTTTAGGGTTTAAGTTAGTTTAAGTTTATAGTTTTAAGGTTAGGGTTTATTTTAAATTGTGCATGTTTAGGTTTAGTTTAGGTTTAGAGTTTAGATTTAGGGTTTAGTGTTTAGTGTTTAGCTTTAGGTTTAGGGTTTTAGTTTAGGGTTTAGGTTTAGGTTTAGAGTTTTGGTTTAGTTTAGGGTTTAATTATTTAGGTTTAGGGTTTGTAGGTTTAGGTTTAGTTAGTTTTTAGGTTAGGGTTTAGGTTTGTTGGTTTTAGGCTTATGGGTTTATGGTTTATTTAGGATTTTGGTTTAGGTTAAGGTTTTAGTTTAGGGTTTAGGATTTTGGTTTTATTTAGTAAATTCAAATTCAAAATTTCTTCTTTTTGATTTAATCAACTAAGTAACACATAAGTTTTCTAAGACACAAGTAACGACATAGATAAAAAATGAGCATGCATTGAGCAAAATAAAAACCCTAGATAACTCAACTATTTCTACTATAAAGACACAGTTCCATAAGCAGCAGATTAGATCAGCCAATATTCAGTTTCTCCATTTCCCATCAAAACCACCCCGACCTCTCAAGTAGGAGGATCCACCATCATATCCCCGATCTCTCCCTCAACCACCACCATGGTTGTAACCTCCATCACTCATCCCGCCTCCATAACCGCCACCTCCATATCCATTAGCACCTCTAGATCCCCCAACACTACTGCGATAACCGCCACCTTCACCTCCACCACCAGATCTAGACTGAGTCTGGTTGACGGTGATGTTCATGTCGTCAAAATTCTACCCATTCTTAAGGCTTAGGTTTAGGTTTAGGTTTATTATGTTTTAAGGTTTAAGTTTTGTTTTAAATTTTATTAGTTATATTAGGTTTAGGTTTAGGGTTTGGGGTTTATGATTTAGTGTTTATGGTTAGGGTTTATGGTTAGGGTTTAGGGTCTAGGGTTTAGGGGTATTTTTATATATTTTTTAAACTCAAATGATTTCATAACAAACAAGAAATTACCCAATTAAATAAAACATTATCCTCTAACAACTAATATAATAGGATAAAATAAAGTGCAATTCAAAAATTCCCAAAAATAGTATTTCATAAAATGATTTAACTCCCAAAGGTAATATAATTTTATTTTGTAGAAGGCCAAGAAATCTTAATCGATAATGAAACCCATCATCATCATTCCTCAAGTAGGCTCTTCCTTCTTTTCTTCCACTGTGGCAGAAGTAGCGGAGTAGCAAAAGAATTGAATTAGCCACATCAAATTTACTAGGATCCTTGAAATACTATTTAAACTTCTCGTCCTGCAGGTATATGTAATCAGTGGAAATCATGATGGTGAGGACATTATTGTAAGAATTGTTGAACATGTAGGGCGTTGCAGCAAGGGTGGGATAAGAGAGGGCCAACGAGAGAGAAGTGATCATTGAAAGGCCACCCAAAAACTTCTTGATGAGATCATCTTCAATTAGGTCAAGCACCTCAGGATTGAACACTAAACTATCATCATACACATACTGGACAACAAGGCCATAAAATAATGGCCTAATCCCTAGCTTTATGAAGAGAGCGGCCTTTGAGGATCCCACCATATCGCCTTTCTTAATCAGCTCAACTGGGGTGATAATTTCAACAGTACCCTTTTTGATCTTAGTTGGGATGTTGAGAACCTAGAAGGAAGAAGTCAATGAAGGATCCAAACCAGTGATGCCTAGAGTAGCCACAACAACAATAGGTGCAACAAGACCAACATAGGCAAGAGCACCAATATTGTATTTCACATCCTCTTCCCTGACTTCTTTAAGATCACCTTTGGTAAAAATCAGCTCAATAGGGGTTTAGGGTTTAGGATTTAAGGGTTAAGGTTTAGGGTTATAGGTTTAGTGTTGTAGGTTTATGGTTTAGGATTTAGGATTTAGCTTTTTTTTTTTTAAATTAAGTAAACTAGTAGGCTTAGGTTTCTTTAGTTACTTTAGATTTTTTATTTATTTATTTTATTTTATATTATTATTTTTATTTAGGTTTAGTTTTTATTTTTATTTAGGTTAGTTTATTTATTTTAGGTTAATTTATTTTTAGTTTAGGGTTTTTATTTTAGTTTATTTTTTAGGTTTAGACTTATTTTTTAGTTGAGTTTTATTTTTATTTTATTTTTTAGGTTTAGGTTTTATTTTTAATTTTTAGGTTTCGGTTTAGGTTTTTATTTTATTTTTTAGGTTTAGGTTATAGGTTTTTATTTTAGATTTATTTTTAGGTTTTATTTTTTAGTTTAGGTTTAGGTTTATTTTTAGTTTATTTTAGTTTATTTAGTTTAGGATTAGGTTTAGGTTTAATTTATTTTAGGTTTAGGTTTAGATTTTATTTATTTTAGTTTAGTTTATTTTAGTTTCGGTTTATATTTATTTTATTTTATTTAGTTTATTTTTATTTTAGGTTTAGTTTTTTTAGTTTAGGGATTGGTTTTATTTTTTATTTATTTTTAGGTTTATTTTTTAAGTTTAGGTTTTTATTTAGTTTTTATTTTATTTTATTTTTGGTTTATTTTCTTTTTAGTTTATGTTAAGTTTTTTTTTTATTTAGGCTTTTTATTCTTAGGGTTATTTTATTTTATAGTTTAGTTTAGGTTTTTATTTATTTTGTTTTAATTTATTTTTTATTTAATTTCATTTTTAGGTTTAGGTTTAGGTTTATATTTTATTTTATTTTTATTTTATTTAGGTTTAGGTTTTTATTTATTTGAATTTTGGGTTTTATTTAATTTAGGTTTAGGTTTTTAGGTTTTTAGGTTTTTAGGGTTTAAAGTTTAGGGTTTAGGGTTTATGGTTTAGGGTTTAGGGGTTTATGGTTTAGGGTTTAGGGGTTTAGGGCTTAATGTTTTAGGGTTTAGGGTTTAGGATTTTTTTTAATGAAAAGGAATTTATTGCTCTAAGAAAATAGGGACAAGAAGACCATTTTGAAGACTAAAAAGAAAAAAAAAATACTAATCAAATGAGGTACAGGAGAATCCTAAGGAGCTTAGTCCCTTAACTAATACATCAAAGAGCAATAAAGAAAAACAAAATAAAGACAACTTAAATAGCCAAGTAAAAGATAGCAAAGGGGAAGAATCCTTGGAGCTCCAAAAGAACCTCCAAAGAGAGGAAGATCCATAAGAAAAGGAAACCTACAACCTACAAATGTAAACAACACCATCCATTAAGAAAAAAGAGACCATAAGTAAGACACTAGCTCCCTCCAAGAAGAAGAAGAGACCAACTAAAAAATAAAACTTGCAACCTATAAAAAATCTAAGCTAGAAGTAGATCAGAAAACATAAAGAGAAAAAAATTCAAGCTCAAATATTAGGAAAGAAGGACAATCATAATAATGAGGGGCATCAAATCCTAAGTGTATCTAGCTTCAAAGAAGGGTTACAAATAGGAAAAGTCATCAGCCACAAAAATATCAAGGAAAAAATCCATCATATCATCATAACCATCCCAGCTAAAGAAAAATACAAACCTATCATAATAGCTACACAACCAAAGAAAAGGTGATGCTAAGGAAATAGAAAGAGAGAGAGGAGAGCAACATATAAAATTAACATAAGATAATGCCAACAAAACCAAAAATGAGCACCTATTAAAAAAAGAGGGGAAAAGAAGTGCATAGTCCAAAAAAAAAGAGCCCTCAAAGACAAAGCCAATAGAGCCACAACGACACCAAACTAAAACTAGCAAGGCATCAAGTCAATAGAGCCCACAACAACACTAATCCAAAGCCACAAAGGCACCAACCAAAGGAAATGAAATAACTAACATAACAGCCAGACAACAGAACACCCAGAAAAAATAGCCCAGGAAAGAGCAAGTGAACCAAACCAACCAACAGAAAAAAAGAAGAAGAAGGCCGACAAAAGCTAAAATAAATAGCTAGAGAAACAGCTAACCAATTGACAAACTACATGCCAAGAACAAAACGCCCAACCTACCACCAACAAAGAGAGCAATAGCACTAATGAAACAAACAGAAGCCAACAAGAATAAAACCACTAACACAAAACTAACCAGCCAAAGGGTACAAAATAAAACCCAACAAATAGGAAGCTAGAAACACCAAGCCAGAAGGAGGAAAATTAGCCAAGAAGCCAATACTCTACCTTTATGAAACTTTGGAATGAGTAACCTTTGGCAAGTTTGGAGGGGCATAAATATGAACACATTTTTCTTTTCTTCTTGTAAATGTTTTAACCATACCCTTTCTCCAAAATATCTCCATCCAAAAATGAATCAATATTATTATAAAATGCACGGGGATCAACAGAAGCTAACAATTTCAAACAAAAGCATTCAGAATCATCCACAGCACTAGACAAAGGAAAATCAGAAATAGTATGCATTCCAAAATCAGAAGTGAAATAAGGAGCAGAAACAACTTCATTAAAAATACAATTATCAATATTTTCACCTTCCAACAAAATCTAAAGGGTATCCTCCCTATCTTCATTCATAAAAGAAGCAAGAGAAGTAAAATCTAGATTTTTAGTACAATCTTTATGTAAGGGATTAAAATAAGATTCAAATCTCATAGAAACACATAGCATATTACCAAAATTTTGAACATAATTACCAGCCATAGAAAAACCATCCTTTTGAACTAAAATAGAATAATTCATAATGAGAGAATTGTCACAGGTATCTAAATCTTTTTTTTAAGAAGGATCACCAATATTAACAAGATTGTCAAAACCATAAGTTAAAATATCATAAATAAGAACATTCTTTTCACCACCATTCTCAATCAAGAAATAGTCTCTTTCCCATGATCTAAACCAAACATAGGAGAAAGAGAAACAATAACCAACTTATTGGAGGAAATGGTGTTGGCATCAACATTATTCGAACCATCATCATGAAAGGACTCATGCATAACATCCAAACCATTAGAATCATTAACCACAACCTCTAAAGTCTTCCCTTTAATAGAATCATCAAAAGAAGCACTTAAAACATGATTTTTAGTTAAAATCATTTTAAAAACATCAAAATTACCTTTCCCATTAGAAAAATCATTAATAGGTAAAACGTTTTCAAAAGATTCAGAAATTTGGTTTTATAAAACATTAAAATTTTGAAAAATAGATTTTCCATTATCCAACTTGAGAGAATCATCAATTTTTTCAACAATTGAATTCTTACTGGTCATTTTCTTCCTAAGAGAGGGATGAGCAATAATGCATTTAGAAATTTCATGCCTATGAATCTTACAATGATTACAAAAAAATGGGAGACTTCTCAAAACTAACTTTCTGAAAATAACCACATTTCTTCTAACCCAACCAAATTTCTTTCGGATATTTTTAGTAATATCAACCTCTACAAGAATTCTAGCAACATACGATCAAGAAGAAGTAGTTGTTGCTTGATTAACTTGTAAAGGTCAACCAAAAATTGGCCCAATAGCATAAAGAATTTGATGATTTAGATGAATCTGTAAGTTAGGTAAAGAAATTCAAATGGGAACAATAGGAGACTCTTCATTAACATTAAACATAGGCATCCACTTTAAAATACACATTTGATAATTGAAAACATAGTAAGAATGCCTAAAAAAAATTATTTCATAATCATGGTCATTAGAACATGCCTTGCATCAATCAACCTAATAGAAAAAGAACCAGATAAATTTAAGCTATGAAAAAAATAAATATCTGCCATCTTTGGCCATTTAAATTAAAATTTTCCAATAAAATAAGGCAAAAGGCTCAGCTAATCTTTCAATATCCTCATCTGAAATCATAATTGTCAAAGTACCTTTAAAAGTCATATGAAGCAAATTCAAAGGAGGCTCAGTGGAGGAATTCTTACCAGCTAAAGCCTCTTTGAAAGATTTAATAACAACAGGTAATATAGAGGTAGGATTACCCAAAATATCTAATGCCCTAGCGGGATCCATCGACACATGGGATTTAACCCATGGATTTGAGGAAGCTGACTCCATGAGTCATAGCGTCATGACAAGAATATGTCGAGATCAGCCCAAGGCCGATAATCTATCAGGAAACTAAGAGAGAAAGTGCTCAAAAACTCACCAAGAATTCGAGGGATCCTGAAATCGCTCAATAAGAGGGTTTAGTTTAATTTTAGAGTTTAGGTTTTAGGTTTATTATTTATTAGTTATTAATAGGTTTTATTAGGTTTAGGTTATTATTAGTTTATTATTAGTTTTATGTTTAGTTTAGTTAGTTTAGTTTTAGTTAGGTTTTGAGTTTAGTTTTATTAGTTTTAGTTTTAGTTATTATTATTTTATGTTAGTTTAGCAGGGTGGGGGCATTTTAGGTTTAGTTCATTAGTTTATTTAGTTAGTTTATTTAGTTAGTTTATTTATTGGGGTTTAATTTATTTTAGTTTATTTATTTGTTATTATTAGTTAGTTTAGTTATTTAATTAATTTAGTTAGTTATTATTATTAGTTTATGGTTTTATTATTATTTAGGTTTTAGATAGTTTTAGTTAATGGTTTAGTTTTATTATTTTAGTTTTGTTAGCTTATTTATTTGTTTATTAGTTTAGTTTATTAGTTTTATTAGTTTAGTTATGGGTTTAGGTTTATTAGTTTATTATTATTAGTTTTTTAGTTAGTTTATGGTTTAGCTTTTTATTAGTTATTATTAATTATTAATTATTTACTATTATTATTAGTTCAGTTAGTTGGTTTATTACTAGTTTTATTTTAGTTTAGTTTTTTTTTTACTTTATGATTATTATTATCAGTTTATGTTTATTATTATTAGTTTTATCATTATTATTTAGTTTATTTATTTAGTTAGGGTTTAGGGTTTAATTATTTAGTTATTTATTAGTTAGTTTGCTATTAGTTTTATTATTATTAGTTTATTGGTTTAGTTAGTCAGTTATTAGTTATTATTATTATTATTCTTAGTTTTTATTAGTTTAGTTATTGTTAGTTGGCTTTATTGTTATTATTATTAGTCTATTTATTAGGTTTATTAGTTTAATTATTTAGTTAGTTTTATTTTATTTAGTTATTAGTTTATTAGTTTATTATTAGTTAGTTATTATTAATTGTTTTAGTTAGGTGTCTTATTATTAGTTATTAGTTAGTTTATTAGGTTTAGTTATTATTATGTTTTTTAGTAATTAGTTTTTACAGTTTATTAATTTAGGTTTCGGGTTTAGTTTTAATTAGTTATTTAGTTATTATTATTTTTATTAGTTTAGTTTTAGGGTTTATTATTTATTAGGGTTTAGGTTTATTTATTAAACAATTTAGTTTTATTAGTTAGTTTTTTTAGTTAGGTCATTTATTAGTTATTTATTATTAGTTTTATTATTATTAGTTTATTAGTTTAGTTAGTTAGTTATTAGTTAATATTTTTATTATTATTATTATTATTATTATTATTATTATTATTATTATTACTATTCCTAGTTTTTATTTGTTTAGTTATTGTTAGTTGGCTTTATTATTATTATTATTAGTCTATTTATTAGGTTTATTAGTTTAGATATTTAGTTTATTTTATTTTATTTAGTTATTAGTTTATTTGTTTATTATTAGTTAGTTATTATTAATTATTTTAGTTAGCTATTTTATTATTAGTTTATTATTAGTTATTAGTTAGTTTAGGTTTAGTTATTATTATGTTTATTTAGTAATTAGTTCTTACAGTTTATTAGTTTAGGTTTATTGTTTAATTTTTATTAGTTATTTAGTTATTATTATTAGTTTATTAATTTAGTTTTAGTGTTTATTATTTATTAGGGTTTAGGTTTATTTATTAATCAGTTTAGTTTTATTAGTTAGTTTTTTTAGTTAGTTCTTTTATTTGTTTATTTTTTATTAGTTTATTAGTTATTAATTTTAGGTTATTAGTTATTAATTATTAAGTTTTATTTCAATTATTAGTTTTAGTTTTTTATTCATTATTATTAGGTTTTTAGTTTATTACTTATTAGTTTATTAGTTTTTATTAGTTAGTTATTAGGTAGTTTTAGTTTAGTTTTATTATTAGTTTATTAGTTTTTTTAAGTTATTGTTTAGTTATTATTATTTATTTTATTAGTTTAATTATTAGTTACTTTACTTCAGTTTAGTTTGTTATTATTAGTTTTGTTATTATTAGTTTTATTAATTTAGGTTTAGGGGTTTAGTGTTTAGTTTAATTAGTTATTATTATTATTATTATTATTATTATTATTATTTTTTGTTTTTTATTATTGTTTATTATTAGTTTATTAGTTTTAGTTAGTTTAGTTATTAGTTAGTTATTATTAGTTTTATTAGTTAGTTTTCATTTAGTTTAATATTATTTATTAGTTTAGTTAGTTTTGTGTTTAGTTTAGTTTAGTTTAGTTATTTATTATTTAGTTTATTATTATTATTAGCTAAGCTTAGTTAGTTTTTTATGTTATTCAGTTTTATTATTATTTAGTGTTTTTTAGCTATTATTAGTTTTTAGTTTATTTTCTTTTTTATCATTATTAATTATTAGTTTATTCATTTAGTTTGTTTTATTAGTTTATTATTATTAGTTAGTTTATTAGGTTTTTTTATTATTATTAGGTTTATTTATTTATTTATGTTTTATTTATTATTTAATTTATTATTTGTTTAGTTTATTATTATTATTATTATTATTATTATTATTTTAGTTATTTATTTTATTTAGTTTATTGTTAGTTGTTATTAGTTATTTAATTTACTTTATTATTTTTTTAGTTTTATTATTAGTTTTAGTTATTATCATCTAGTTAGTTTATTATTAGGTTTAGTTAGTTTATTTGTTTTTTAGTTTAGTTTAGTTATTAGTTTTAATTGTTAATTAGTATTTATTATTATTTATTTCTTAGTTATTTAGTTAGTTTATTAGTTATTAGTTTTAGTTTAGTTAGTTTAGTTATTGGGTATAGTTTTATTATAAGTTAGTTATTTATTAAGTTAATTATGTTTAAGGTTTAGGTTGATTAGTTAGTTATTATTATAAGTTAGTTAATTATTAGACTTTAGTTTAGTTAGTTTATTAGTTTAGTTTTAGCTATTAGTTTAGGTTTAGTTTATTTTTTATTAGTTTAATTAGTTTTGTTTATTTTTAGTTAGTTTATTAGTGGGGTTTTTTTGTTTATGTTTAATTGAGTTATTACTTTGTTTATTAGTTTAGTTGGTTTTTGTTATTCTTAGTTTATTAGTTTTTTGGTTATTATTTAGTAAGTTTAGTTTAGTTAATTTTGTTAGTTTTTGTTATAGTTTATTATTAGTTTTTGTTTATTATTAGTTCATCAATTTTAGTTTATTATTTATTAGTTTTAGTTTTAATTAGTTTAGTTTAGTGTTTTATTAGTTTCTTATTAGGGTTTAGGGTTTAGGGTTTAGGGTTTGGGTTTAGGGTTATGGGGTTTAGGGTTTAGGGTTTAGAGTTGTAGGTTTAAAGTCTAGGGTTTGTTTTAGGGTTACAATTTTTTTATTTTTTTATTTTTATTTTCTAGGGTTTAGGGTTTAGGGTTTAGGGTTTAGGTTTAGTGTCTAGGTTTTAGTTTAGGGTTTAGGGTTTCTGGTTTTTTTTAATAGGGAACAAATTCAAATTTAACATTTCTTCTTTTTGATTGCATCAACTAAGTAGCACACTATGTTCTCTACGACACAAGTGACGACATAGATAAAAAATGAGCATGCATAGAAAAAATCAAATACCCTAGATAATTAGAACCGTCTCTATTGTAAAGACTTGGGTCGATCATTCTTCAGTTTCTCCAGTTCGCATAAGAACCACCCTGGCCTCTCGAGTAGCAGGATTCACCATCATATTATTGATCTCTCCATCCACCACCACCATGGCTATAACCTCCAATGCTCCTCCTGCCTCCATAACCACCAGCTCCATATCCACCAGCACCCCCAGATCCCCCACCACAACTGCCTCCTCAGCCTTCACCTCCACTGCTAGATCTAGACTTACCTTGGTTAATGGTGATGTTCCTACTGTCCAGGTTCTGGTCATTCTTAGGGTTTAGGTTTAGGCTTAAGTTTATTATCTCTTAGGGTTTAGATTTATTTTTTAAATTATTTAGTTACTTTAGGTTTTGGTTTAGGGTTTGAGGTTTAGGGTTTAGGGTTTAGGGTTTAGGGTTAGGGTTTAAGGTGTAGGGTTTAATGTTTAGGGTTTATAGTTTAGCATTTAGGGTTTAGGGTTTAGGGTTTTAAGGTTTATGCTTTTAGGGTTTAGGGTTTGGGTCTAGGGTCAAGGTTTTGGGTTTATGGTTTATGGTTTATGGTTTAGGTGTTAGAGTTTAGGGTTTAGGGTTTAGGGTTTAGGGTTTTTTAGGGTTTAGGGTTTAGGGTTAGTTTTTTTTATCAGGGTTTAGGGTTTAAGGTTAGTTTCAGGATTTAGGTTTAGGGTTTTTTTTAAACTAAAAGTAGGTTTAGTTTTTATTTTTTTAATTTTTTTATTTTTTAATTTTATTTAGGTTTATTTATTTTAATTTATTTTAGTATATTTATTTTAAGTTTATTTATTTTAGTTTAGGTTTTTTATTTTAGTTTATTTTTTAGGTTTAGGTTTATGTTTAGATTTGTTTTTTAGTTGAGTTTTATTTTCATTTTACTTTTAGGTTTAGGTTTTATTTTTTATTTTTAGGTTTAGGTTTTTATTTTATTTTCTTAGGTTTAGGTTTTATGTTTTTATTTTAGGTTTATTTTTAGATTTTATTTTTTAGGTTTATGTTTTATTTTTTATTTTTAGGTTTTGGTATAGATTTTTATTTTATTTGTTTAGGTTTAAGTTTAAGGTTTTTAATTTAAGTTTATTTTTAGGATTTATTTTTTTAGTTTAGGTTTAGGTTTATTTTTAGTTTTTATTTTATTTTATTTTGTTTAGGTTTAAGTTTAGGTTTAGGTTTTATTTATTTTAGTTTATTTTATTTTACTTTAAGTTTATGTTTATGTTTATTTAGTTTATTTTATTTTTATTTTATGTTTAATTTTTTGGTGTAGGTTTTAGATTTTATTATTTATTTATTTATAGTTATTATTTTTATGTTTATAGTTTAGGTTTAGGTTTTTTTTAGTTCTTATTTTATTTTATTTTAAATTTTTTTTATTTTTATTTTATTTTTAGCTTTTATTTTAATTAGGTTTTTATTTCTTAGGTTTATTTTATTTTAGTTTATATTTCATTTATTTTAATTTATTTTATTTTTAATCTTATTATATTATACTTTTAGGTTTACGTTTAGGTTTTAGTTTACATTTTTATTTTATTTTTAATTTTTTTTAGGTTTAGGTTTATTTATTTATTTTATTTTTAGGTTTTATATAGATTAGGTTTAAGTTTTTAGGTTTTTAGGGTTTATGCTCAGGATTTAGGGTTTAGGGTTTAGGATTCAGTGCTTAGGCTTTAAGGTTTAGTATTTAGGGTTTAGGGTTTAAAGTTAGCTTAGGGTTTAGGGTTTGTTTAGGGTTTGGGGTTTTTAGGGTTTATGGTTTACGATTTAAATTTTATTTAGGGTTTAAGATTAAGGGTTTTAGGGTTTTAGGGTTTAGGGTTTATTTTTCAGTGTTAAGGGCTAAGGTTATGGTTTAGGGTTTGGTATTTAGGGTTTAGGGTTTAGGACTTAGGGTTTAGGGTTTAAGGCTTAGGGTTTAGGGGTTTTTTTAGGTTATTTTTAATTTTTATTTTATTTAGTTTTTTTATTTTTATTTAGTTTAGTTTCTTTATTTTAGGTTTATTTATTTTAGTTTAGGTTTTTTTTAGTTTATTTTTAAGCTTTAGGTTTTGGTTTATATTTATTTTTTAGTTTAGTTTTATTATTATTTTATTTTTTAGGTTTAGGTTTTATTTTTATTTTCAGGTTTAGGTTTAGGTTTTAGGTTTTATTTTAGGTTTATTTTTAGGTTTTATTTTTTGATTTATTTTATTTTATTTAATTTAGGGTTTAAGTTTACTTTCTTTTAGGTTTAGGTTTAGGTTTTATTTATTTTAGTTTAGGTTTAGGTTTATTTTAATATTTTTATTTGAGGTTTAGGTTTTTCTTTTAGTTTAGGGTTTAGGTTTTATTATTTATTTATTTTTAAGTTTATTTTTCTAGGTTTAGGTCTTTATTTAGTTTTTATTTTAATTTATTTTAAGTTTATTTTATTTTTATTTTTGTTTAGTTTTTTTTATTTAGGTTTTTCAGTTTTAGGTTTATTTTATTTTTTAGTTTAGTTTATGATTTTATTTATTTCATTGCAGTTTAGTTTTTATTTTTTATTTTATTTTATTTTTAGGTTTAGGTTTAGGTTTAAGAATAGATTTTAGTTTAGGTTTTTATTTTATTTTATTATTACATTTTATTTAGTTTTAGTTTTATTTATTTATTTTTTTTTTAGGTTTTATTTAGTTTGGGTTTAGGCTTTTAGGTTTTTACGGTTTAGGGTTTAGGGTTTAGGGTTTAGTGTTTAGTGTTTAAGGTTTAGGGTTTAGGGTTTATGGTTTGGGGTTTAGGGTTTATTATTTAGGGTTTAGGGTTTAGAGTTTAGAGTTAGAGTTTAAGCGTTTAGGTTTAGATTTAGGTTGTTTGGGGTTTAGGTTTACTTAGGTTTAGGGTCAGTTTTAGGTTTAGGTTCTTAGGTTTAGTTTAGGGTTTAGTTTTAGGTTTATGATTAATTATTTGTGGGTAAGGTTTAGGGTTAGCAAGTTTAAATTGGTTTAGGTTTATAGTTTAATGCTTTAGGGTTAAAACTTTAGGGTTAAAGGTTGGGTTAGTTAGAGTTTAGGGTATAGGGTTTAGGGTTCAATTATAAGTTATGATGAGTTAGGGTTTAAGGTTTGGGTTTAGTTTTTAGGGTTTAGGTTAGGGTTTAGGGTTTAGGATTTAGGGTTTGGTTAGGTTTAAACTTTAAACTTTGGGTTTAGGGTTTAGGCCTTAGGTTTAGGTTTATAGTTTAGGATAGTTTAAGGTTTAGGTTTAAGTTTAGGTTTAAGTTTAAAATTTAGGTTATAAGTTTAGGTTTAGTGTTTAGATTTAGGGGTTAAATTTAGGCCTTAGGTTTAGGCCAGGTTTAAGTTTAAGTTTTAGTTATATCATTTAGGGTTTAGATTATTAGGGTTTAGGAGTTTAGGGTTTAGGTTTTAACATTTTGTGTTTAGGATTTAGTGTTTAGTTTTAGGTTTATTTAGTTTATAGTTTAGTTTAGGTTCATAAGTTTAATGTTAGTTTAGGTTTATGGTGTAGATTTAGGTTTTAAACAAGGTTAAAACTTTAGGTTTAGGTTTAAGGTTGTAGAGTTTAGTTTAGTTTGAGTTTAGGTTTAAGTTAGGTTAGGTTTATGGTTTAGTTAGGGTTTAAGGTTTATTTAGGTTTAATTTTAGTTTAAGGCTTAGGTTTAAGTTCCAGGTTTAGGTTTAGAGTGTGGATTTAGGCTTAAAGTTGCAGGGTTTAAGTTTTAGAGTTAAGGTGTTTAGGGTTTAGTTTGATTAGGGTTTAAGTTAGGGTAGGGTTTTAGGGTTTAGGGTTTAAGGTTTAGCATTTGATGTTTAGGGTTAAGGGTTAATTTAGAGTTTAGGGTTTAGCTTTAGGCATTAGTTTAGGTTTGTAGGATTAGGGTTTAGGGTTTAGGGTTAGTTTTAGTGTTTAGAGTTTACAGTTTAGGGTTTATGATTTAAGATCTAGGGTTTAGGGATTAGGGTTTAGGGTTTAGTCTTTAGGGTTTAGGGTTTAGGGTTTAGGGTTTTTTTTATTTAAGTAAACTGGTAGGTTTAGGTTTATTTAGTTTATTTTTTTATTTTTTTAGTTTATTTTATTTTATTATTTTTATTTAGGTTTATTTTTTTATTTTAATTTAGTTTAGTTTATTTATTTTAGGTTTATTTATTTTAGTTTAAGATTATTTATTTTAGTTTTTTTAGGTTTAGGCTGAGATTTATGTTTATTTTTTTAGTTTAGTTTTATATTTATTTTATTTTTTAGGTTTAGGTTTTATTTTTTTTAGGTTTATGTTTTTGTTTTTATTTTATTATTTTAGGTTTAAGTTTTAGGTTTTTATTTTAGGTTTATTTCTACATTTTATTTTTTAGTTTAAGTTTAGGTTTATTTTTAGTTTATTTTATTTTATTTAGTTTAGGGTTTAAGTTTAGTTTATTTTAATTTTAGGTTTAGGTTTTCTTTATTTTAGGTCAGTTTGTTTTAGTTTAGGTTTAGGTTTATTTTATTTTGTTTATTTTAGGTTTAGGTTTTTTTTAGTTTAGGATGGTTTTATTTTTTTTATTTTTAGGTTTATTTTTTAGGTTTAGGTTTTTATTTACTTTTTATTTTATTTTATTTTAGGTTTATCTTATTATTATTTTGTTTTATTTTTGGTTTTTCATTTTTAGGTTTATTTTAAATTTTAGTTTAGTTTAGGTTTTTAGATATTTTATTTTAGTTTACTTTTAATTTATTTTATTTTATTTTATTTTATTTTTAGGTTAGGTTTCAGTTTAGGTTTATGTTTTAGTTTAGGTTTTTATTTTAGTTTATTTTTTATTTAAGTACTTTTATTTATTTTATTTCTAGGTTTTATTTAGTTTAGGTTTAAGTTTTTAGGTTTTTAGGGTTTAGGATTTAGGGTTTAGGGTTTGGGGTCTAGGGTTTAAGGTTTAGGGTTTATGGTTTAGGTTTTAAGGTTTGGGTTTAGGGTTTATGTTTAGGGTTTAGGATTTAGGGTTTTAAAGTTTAGGGTTTAGGGTTTAGTTTTATAAGTTTAAGGTATAGGGTTTAGGATTTATGGTTAGTTTTAGGTCTTAGGGTTTAAACTTAGGGTTTAGAGTTTAAGGTTTTAGGTTATATGCTTTTAGGGTTTAGGATTAGGATTAGGGATCAGGGTTTAGGGTTTAGGGTTTAGGGTTTAAGGTTTAGCATTTTGTGTTTAGGCTTTAGTGTTTAGGGTTTTTAGATTATGATTTAGGGTTTATAGTTTATGTTTTAGGGTTACCATAGGGTTTAATGTTAGTTTAGGGTTTAGTGTAGATCTTGGGACTTGGGTTTGGTTTATGGTTAATTAGAATTTAGGGTTTAAGGTTAGGTTAGGGTTTGAGTTTAGGGTTTATTGTTTAACTTTAGGGTTTAGATTTTAGGTTTAGGATTTTTAGTTTAGGTTACAGGGTTTAAGGTTAGACTAGGGTTTTAGGTTTAGAGTTTAGGATTTAGGCTTTAGGGATTAAGCTTTTTAGGGTTTAGGGTTTGTTTAAAGTTTAGGGTTTAGGGTTTAGGGTTTATAGTTTAGGGTTAGGGTTAGGGTTAGTTTAGGTATTAGGTTTAAGGTTTAGGGTTTAAGGTTTAGGGTTAAGGGTTAATTTAGGGTTTAGGGTTTAGGGTTTAGGGTTGTAGGATTAGGGTTTAGGGTTTAGGGTTAGTTTTAGGGTTTAGGGTTTATGGTTTAAGGTTTAGGGTTTAGGATCTAGGGTTTAGGGATTAGGGTTTAGGGTTTAGTAATTACGGTTTAGGGTTTAGGGTTTATATTTTTTTTTTTTGAATTTAAGAAAATCGGTAGATTTAGGTTTATTTTGTTTATTTTTATTTATTTTAGTTTATTTTATTTTATTATTTTTATTTAGGTTTATTTTTTATTTTAATTTAGTTTAGTTTATTTATTTTAGGTTTATTTATTTTAGTTTAAGTATATTTATTTTAGTTAATTTTTTTAGGTTTAGGTTGAGGTTTATGTTTATTTTTTAATTTAGTTTTATTTTTGTTTTATTTTTCAGGTTTTGGTTTTATTTTTTTATTTTTAGGTTAATGTTTATGTTTTTTTTTTTTTAGGTTTAGGTTTTAGGTTGTTATTTTAGGTTTATTTCTAAGTTTTATTTTTTAGTTTAGGTTTAGGTTTATTTTTAGTTCATTTTATTTTATTTAGTTTAAGGTTTGGGTTTTGTTTATTTTAAGTTTAGGTTTAGGTTTTATTTATTTTAGTTTAGGTTTAGGTTTATTTTATATTGTTTATTTTAGGTTTAGGTAATTTTTTGTTTAGGGCGATTTTATTTTTTATTTAATTTTAGGTTTATTTTTTTAGGTTTAGGATTTTATTTACTTTTTATTTTATTTTATTTTAGTATTATTTTATTTTTATTTTATTTTATTTTAGGTTTTATTTTTTTTATGTTTTTCATTTTTAGGTTTATTTTATTTTTTAGTTTAGTTTAGGTTTTTAGTTATTTTATTTTAGTTTACTTTTCATTTATTTTATTTTATTTTATTTTTAGGTTAAGTTTCAGTTTAGGTTCTTATTTTGGTTTAGGTTTTTATTTTAGTTATTTTTTTATTTAGGTTTTATCTATTTATTTTATTTTTTTATGTTTTATTTAGTTTAGGTTTAGGTTTTTAGGTTTTAGGGTTTATGATTTTTTTTGGGAAACCCCAAATAGGGGGAATTTTATTGCCACAAAAAGAGGGTTACAAGATCCTTAACAGGGGATAAAGTCCAAAACTACTACTGAAAGAGCTACAATCAGCCTAGATAGTAAATCCCCTATCTAAATACAACCAAAAGCAAAATAAAAGAGAAAAGTAAAGCAAAAGATACAAAGTGATTAACATAGATAAGCCAATGGATAGATCAGGGCCAAAGCTCTTAAGGATGACAGAATGCATGCCAGTAGAGAGCAAACTTGCAAGAGAAAAAAAGAAGTGCATCTGCAAAAATGAACTGAGGAAAATTATAGAGAAGTGTGTGAAAGAAGGCTCAGGCTCAGTCACACCAAATTGGGGCAGATGCAAATATGAGCATCCAAACTTCAGCGGAAGGGTTACATCACAAGAGCTACTACCAAACCAATAACCGTCACCTCCTCCTTCACCTCCACTGCTAGATCTAGACTGAGCCTAGCTGACGGTGATGTTCTTGTCATCAAGGTTCTACCCATTCTTAGGCTTTAGGGTTAGTTTTGGGTTTAGGATTTAGGGTTAGTTTAAGGTTTAGGGTTTAATGTTTGGTGATTAAAATTAAGGATTGTAGGTTTTAGGGTTTAGGGGGTTTTTTTTAGAGAACCCCATGCATGGGAATTTTCTTGCCATAAAAAGGGGAGTTATAAGATCCTTAAGAGGGGATAAACTTAATAACTACTGCTCAAAGAGCTGCAATCAGCCTAGAGAGTGAATCCCCTTTCTAAGTGCAACAAAAATAAACTCAATAACTACTGCTCAGGGGAATTTTTATTTTCTTTTATTTTTTATTTTTACTTAGTTTAGTTTATTTATGTTAGGTTTTGGGTTAGTTTTAAGTCTTAGGATTTAGGGTTTAGGATTTATGGTTTAGGGTTTTTTTTAAACTAAGTAAACCGATAGGTTTAGGCTTATTAATTTTGTTTAGTTTATTTTTTATTTATTTTAGTTTATTTTATTTTTTATTTTTATTTAGGTTTATTTTTATTTTTATTTAGTTTTTTTATTTATTTTATGTTTATTTATTTTAGTTTAGGTTTTTTATTTTAGTTTTTCTTTAGGTTTAGGTTTAGGTTTATGTTTATTTTTTAGTTTAGATTTATTTTTATTTTTTATTTTAGGGTTAGGTTTTATTTTTTATTTTTATGTTTAGGTTTAGGTTTTTATTTTATTTTTTTAGGTTAACATTTTTTATTTTAGTTTTAGGTTTAGTTTTATGTTTTATTTTTTAGATTAGGTTTAGGTTTATTTTTTGTTTATTTTATTTTATTTAGTTTAGGGTTTAGGTTTAGTTTATTTTGGGTTTAGGTTTAGGTTTATTTATTTTATTTTAGTTTAGTTTATTTTAGCTTATTTTTAGGTTTATCTTATTTTTTATTTTAGGTTTAGGTTTTTTTTTAGTTTAGGGTTTAGGTTTTTTTTTATTTATTTTAAGTTTTATTTTTAGGTTTATTTTTTAGCTCTAGGTTTTTATTTAGTTTTTATTTTGGGTTTAATTTATTTTTATTTTAAATTGGGGTCATATTTTATTTAGGTTTTTTTTAGGTTTATTCAATTTTTTAGTTTAGTTTATATTTTAATTTACTTTATTTTAGTTTAGTTTTATTTTTTATTTTATTTTTTTAAGTTTAGGTTTTTATTTTATTTTATTTTATTTAGGTTTAGGTTTTTTTATTTATTTTATTTTTAGGTTTTATTTAGTTTAGGTTTTAGTTTTTAGGTTTTTAGGGTTTAGGGTTTAGGGTTTAGGGTTTAGGGTTTATGGTTTAGGGTTTAGGGTTATACATTTAGGGTTTAGGGATTAGGATTTTAGGGTTTAGGGTTTAGGGTTTATTTATTTAATTAAGTAAATTTGTAGTTTTATTTATTTTTTAATTTAATTTATTTTATTTTATTTTTTATTTTCATCTAGTTTTATTTTTATTTTAAATTTAGTTTTCTTTATTTATTTTAATTTTATTTATTTTAATTTTGCTTTTTAATTATAGTATATTTTTTATATTTAGGTTTAGGTTTAGGTTTAGTTTTTTTACTTTTATTTTATTTTTTAAGTTTAGGTTTTATTTTTTATTTTGGTTTAGGTTTAGGTTTTTATTCTATTTTTTTAGGTTTAAGCTTTTGCTTTTTTATTTTAGGTTTATTTTTTGGTTACATTTTTTAGTTTAGGTTTGGGTTTATTTATAATTAATTTTATTTTATTTAGTTTAGATTTAGGTTGAGGTTTAATTGATATTAAGTTTAGGTTCAGGTTTTATTTATTTTAGTTTAGTGTTTTTTGTTTAGGTTTAGGTTTATTTTATTTTTATTTTAGGTTTAGGTTTTTTTCTAGTTTAGGGTTTGGGTTTATTTTTATTTATTTTTAAGTTTATTTTTTTAGCTTTTGGTTTTATTTAGTTTTATTTTATTTTATTTTAGGTTTATTTTATTTTTATTTTAAGTTTAGTTTTTTTATTTAGGTTTTTTTATTTTATTGTTTAGTTTAGGTTTTATTTATTTTATTTTATTTTATTTTTTTTATTTATTTATTTTATTTTCTTCAAGTTAGTTTAGGTTTAGGTTTAGGTTTAGGTTTAGTTTTATTTTATTTTAATTTTTATTTAATTTAGGTTTAGGTTTTTTTATTTATTTTATTTTAGGTTTTATTTAGTTTACATTTTTTTTAGGTTTTGTGGTTTAGGGTTTAGGGTTTTAGGGTTTAATGAGATTTGGGGGTTTAGAGGGGTTTAGGGTTTAGGGTTTAGTGTTGTAGGTTTAGTGGTTTAGTTTTAAGGTTTAGGGTTAGTTTTAATGCATAGGTGAAGTTTTTTAATTTTTTAAATTTTAAATTTTTAATTTTCTAAAATTTTAAGTTAACTAGGTTTATTTAGTTTATTTTTTATTTATTTTATTTTATTTTATTTTATTATCTTCATTTAGGTTTTTTTTTTATTTTGAATTAGTTTAGTTTATTAATTTTAGGTTTATTTATTTTAGTTTTGGTTATTTATTTTATTTCTTTTTTAAGTTTAGGTTGATGTTTAGGTTTATTTTTTATTTTACTTTTTATTTTATTTTATTTTATATGTTTAGCTTTTATTTTTTATTTTTAGGTTTAGGTTTAGGTTTTCATTTTAATTTTTTAGGTTTAGGTTTTATGTTTTTATTTTAGGTTTATTTTCATGTTTTATTTTATAGGTTTTGGTTTTATTTATAGTTTATTTTATTTTATTTAGTTTATCTTTAGGTTTAGGTTTTATTTTGTTTAGTTTAGTTTATTTTTTTAGTTTAGGTTTATTTTATTTTATTTTGGTTTAGGTTTTTTTTTAGTTGAGGTTTTTTTTTTTTTCTTTTAGGATTATTTTTAGGTTTAGGTTTTATTTAGTTTTTTTATTTTATTATTGGTTTATTTTATTTGTGGTTTAGTTTTATTTTATTTAGGTTTTTTAATTTTTAGTTTAGTTTTGGTTTTTATTTATTTTATTTTATCTTTTTTTTAGGTTTAGGTTTTAGTTTATGTTTTTATTTTATTATATTTTTAATTTTATTTAATTTAGTTTTATTTATTTATTTTATTTATAGGTTTTATTTAGTTTAGGTTTAGATTTTTATCTTTTAGGGTAGGTTTAGGGTGTCAGGGTAGGAGTTTAGAGTTTAGAGTTTAGGTTGGGGTTGTGATAAGGGTTTAGGGTCGAGGGTGGATTTTGGTTTGTGGTTTAGTTAGGGTTTATAATTTAGGGTTTAATGTTTAGGGTTTAGGGCTTAGGATTTAGGGTTTAGGGTTTATGGTTTAGGGTTTTGGTTTTATGGTTTAGGATTTAGGCTTTAGGGTTTTATGGTTTTGGGTTTAGGGTTTGGGTTGTATAGTTTAGGGTTTAGATTTTTTATTTTCTTTTTTTAATGAGAGAGTTTCAAATTCTTTCATCATCAAGTAACTTACCAACTTTTCTAAGACCCAAGTGGTTACATAGATCAAAATGAGCATCCATAGAGCAAATCAAAAACCCTAGATAACTTGAACCGTCTCTATTGTAAAGCCATAATTCCATAAGTAGCAAATCGGATCGGCTGTTCTTTAGTTTCTCGAGTTCCCTTCAGAACCACTCCGTCCTCTCAAGTAGCAGGATCCACAATCATATCCCTCTATATATATATATATATATATATATATATATACAACCATGGCTATAACCTCCATCGCTCGTCCTGCCTCCATCACCACCACTGCTCCGATCACCACCTCCATATCCACTAGCACCTCCATATCCAAAGATTCCATATCCCCACCACCACCATGATAACCACCGCCTCCGCTTCTACCCAAAGAGATCTAGACTGTTGGTTGATGGTAACATTCTGCCATCAAGGTTCCTACCCATTTTGTTTAGGTTTTGATTTATGTTTATTAGGTTTTAGGGTTTAGGTTTAATTTTTAATTTATTTAGTTACTTTAAGCTTTAGGGAAGGTTTGTGGGGTTTAGGGTTTAGGGTTTAGGGTTTATGGTTTAGGTGGGTTGTGGTTTATGGTTTATGAGTGGTTTTGGTGGGGATTAGTTTGGGTTGGATTAGGTTGGGTTTGGGTTTAATGTTTGGGTTTAGAGAGAGTTTTGTGGGTTTAGTTTATGATTTAGGGTTTGTGCCAGTTTAGTTTGGTATAGGTATGGCTTTGTGGCTTCAGTTTTATTTTGGCTTTAGTGAACAGTTTAGTTAGAGAGTTTATGATAGGGTTTAAGATTAAGGTTTAGGTGTGTATTTGGTTTTATTTAGTGTTGACAAGAGCTCAGTGGTTTAGGTCAGTTTAGGTCAGTGGTAGTGGTCAGCCTGCAGGCTTATGGTCCGTGCTTATTAGTACAGGGTCAGAGCCCAGAGTTAGTTAGGGTTTAGGTCAGTTTACATTTTGAGTCAGGATTGTGGATTTAGCCTATGGTTTTTTTTTTTAGGGTGTGTAATGGTTATAGTTTAAGCAGTTTGGTTTAGTTTATCAGGGTAAGATTAGGGAGGTTTACTTTTAGGGTTGAGGGTTTTTTTATTTAGGATTTTTATTTTATTTAGTTTAGTTTATTTATCTTAGTTTAGGTTTTATTTTAGTTTATTTTTAGTCAGTTCTGTATTTCATTTATCTTATTTTGCTTATTTATTTGTATTTTATTTTAATGTTTAACTTTTATTTTTATTTTAAATTTATGTTTAAATTTTATTTTATTTTTTTAGGTTTTTTTTATTTTAGGTTTAATTTAGGTTTATGTTTAGTTTATTTTATTTTATTTAGTTTAGGGTTTAGGTTTAGTTAATTTTAGGTTTAGGTTTAAGTTTTATTTATTTTAGTTTAGTTTATTTTGGGTTTAGGTTTTTATTTTATTTAGGTTTTTTATGTTTTGGTTTATTTTATTTTTTAGTTTACTTTTGGTTTTAATTTAATTTATTTTAGTTTAGTTTCTGTTTAATATTTTATTTTATTTTTAGGTTTAGGTTGAGGTTTAGTTTTAGATTTTAGTTTAAGTTTTTATTTTATTTTATTTTTAAATTTTATTTTGGTTTTTGTTTATTTATTTATTTTATTTTTAGGTTTTATTTAGTTTAGGTTTAGGTTTTTAGCTTTTAGGGTTTAGGGTTTAGGTTTAGTTGAGGGTTTAGGGCTAGTTGAGCATTTAGGGTTTATAGTTTGGGGTTTAGGGTTTAGACTTTAGGGTTTATGATTTAGGGTTTAGGGTTTAGGGTTTTTTTTTTTTGGGAAACCCCATGTAGGGGTATTTTATTGCCACAAAAAGAGGGTTACAAGGTCCTTAAAGGGGATAAACTCCGAAACTACTGCTCAAAGAGCTACAATCAGCCTAAGGAGTAAATCCCCTATCTAAGTACATCCAAAAGCAAAAGAAAGCATTAAAATAATCAAAAGATACAAGATGATTAACATAATAAGCTAAAGTAAGATTAAAGCCAATGCTCTGGAGGATGTGGAAAAGCATGATAGTATGAGGAGCAAAATAAAAAAAGAGAGAAACACGCAAAGTTATAAGAGAGAGATTAGAACAGTTAAGGTAATACAACAAAAAAAGATACAAGGAAACAATATAATATGAGTATGTTAATAAGGAAATGTGATAGAGAAGGCTCAGGCTCAATCACACCATGTTGGGGCAGATGCAAGTATGAGCATCCAAACTTCAGCAGAAGGGTTACATCACATGAGCTACTACCGAACCAAAAAGGAGTGAGATCATCACAACCATCATAGCCAACAAACCTGTGAGAAGGTAGCACCCAGTTGTTGATAATCTTGTGAGCTTTATTACCTGCAAACCTAAACAAAATCATATGTATGCATATGAAATAGGTCAGCATAGAAAATATCCACAGGAAAACAGCAGCAGAAAAGGTAGCCTGCTGAAATCCTGCTAAGCAAGTCAATGAGACCATCCTAATTATAAGATATATAAATGAATCTGTCGGGCCAGAAGTATAGCTTAGGGGTAGATGTAAAGTCCAAAAAATGAGCCCAATCAATATGATGAATGCAGATTGGTACAATCCCCTTATTAGAATCCATATCAATAGTTGAAAAAGCAATTGTGGAAGGAAGAAGACCAAAACCCAAGAAAATAAATAAGCAAGGCAAAGAAAAGCCAAGAGTGCTTAGTACAAGGCAAAGAAGAGAAAGGACAAAAATAGTTCATAATACCACCCCTTAATAATAGAGATTATATTCCAAGGAGTAAGCACAAACATGACCGATCCCAGATTAGAAAAACTGGGTGTCCAAATATGATTCATATGAGAATCCAGAAAAATAAGACAGCAAATAAGCAAGAGTAAAAGATAGCCCAGGAAGCAGCAGTCTTGATAGCCAAAGCCAAGACATGAAAGAGCTGCATAGAGATTACATTCTAGGATAGATCCCCAAATAGAATCCACTGAAGAATCTAAAAAAAACAAGATAGTAGATAACCAAGACAAATAGACAGTAGCAGAGCACAAGCCATTCTGGGCCCAGTTGGGAATAGAAACAACAAGGGTAATGTAGATCACAGCTATCAGATAATAAACAATACCCCAGATAGAAATAGCAAGGGCACTCAGAGAAACCGCCCCAACAACAAAATAGTTAGTGCAACAGGGATACAAAGTAGGATCCACATTAGAATATGAAAAGCAAGACATAAAAATAACCAAGACAAAAAAAAATAGCCAAGGCAAGATACAAAATAGCCGACCAAGACACAAGGGACAACATAGTACCATAATTCAAAAAAAGCCACTGACACCAAATGACCAAAATAAATAAACATCATAACTGGATGAGCATACACTTAAAACCCATAATCATATCGAGTAGCATAACCAAACATAGAATAACTAATGTGTTGTAATAGCACATCGAGAGAATCCAACAACAGAGATTATTGCCACATTGGAACCCACCAGCAAAAGGATCAAAAATTGTATTCAAATGAAAATCATCATTAGAATCCAGACAAAACAAGATATCAGGTAACCAAGGAAAAAACCAGCCAGGACAACAACATATAGAGCAAAAACATCCAAGCCTCTCAATCAGAGTAGGCAATGCCATAGTTAATAGCCAAGTAGATATAACATAGGAATAAGTATCTTGAATCTTGAATGCAATAAACAAACACCAAAAAAAAGCCTTAGAATTGCAATGTCAGAAATAACTTGCTGAGTATAGGACCTAGAAATCCTACAGCCAACAGGGATGGACCAAGAATCCACCCCAAAAGCATATATAAAGATAGGGTGGGGAAGAAAATGTACAGCTTCCCACCACAAGCCAATCCAGTAAGAGACATTCAAACCATTAGCAGGATGATTAGTCACATTAATCCAATTCTTCCAAGGATAAAAATTGCAGGGAAGACCAATAGCATCCCTGAAGTTAGCAGTAGGGACTGAAAGAGAAACAAAGAAAAAAAATGTAAACACAAGAAACCAAAAAAGAAAGGCCAACATGAAAGCCCTTCGCAGGAGCAAGAGAAGACCAAAGCCCCAATCTCTAAGCATCCTACAGAGAGGTTCTCTTGAATATAACATCCAAGAATAATCAAGAAACTCCATCCGTAAAATAAATAAAGGCAAATAAGAGTTACATAAGGATAACCAAGAAGTAATATCAAAGTTCGACAATGATAAGTCGCCATTAAGGGTAAGGAGGTCAAGAAAGAACTCATGAGAAAGCTCAAAGAACATCCATAGCAGGTGGAAGAAAAGAAGAAAGCACCCCACAGCAAGATCCCACCAAAGGAACCCTGCTGA
Source organism: Cymbidium sinense (assembly GCA_021442155.1). Classification (NCBI taxonomy): domain Eukaryota; kingdom Viridiplantae; phylum Streptophyta; class Magnoliopsida; order Asparagales; family Orchidaceae; genus Cymbidium; species Cymbidium sinense. The sequence goes on from JAKCPB010000163.1 coordinate 113,655, forward strand.
AAGAGGAAATGGATTCCAAAAAGAGCATGCTATATGGGGTCCAGGTTCCAGTTTAAACAACATTCAAGAGGATAAGTATCAGCAAAAAGGCCAAATAGCCTCTTCATGCACAAAAATAAAGTAAAAGATAACTCCCATAAGTAAAAGAAAAATGTCAGCTCCAAGCTAGAATCAAAGAAAATATGGGAGACAATCAGCATGTCAAAAGCCAGCCAGCAGTCATTATCAGTTAGGATCCAATAACTAACAGTAAATCATCAAGATAATTATTGCAACCAAAGATAAAAACAATACTACAGTGCATAGAAACAACATAGAGAACTAAGATGCTCCAAGCAGTAATAACTTTAATAAACAGCAGGTTGTAGAAATTAATAGCATTAGCTAAGCCCATCAAAATAAATATCTCCATCCAAGATCAATAAGCCCCTAGATTAGAAATGCAAACAATAAGATTAAAGTCCCAAATAGATTGGTGTTATAAAACCAATAGCAGTTGTCACATAGCTTAACATAATTCCACTGCAGAATATCAGTATACATATAGCTCAATAGCTATCCTTTAACAGTCTAAATGCTAAAAGCAAGGAGCCTCTTAATGAAGGAGAAACTGTTAAAACTCCAAATCATTACACAATTATCAATAATATTCATTTGAAGCATCCACAAAAGGCACAAAAAATAACAGAAAGCCCAAAAAATAAAGAAGCATATAGATCTGGAAAGAAACAACAGATGTTAGATTAGGTTTTGAGATAAGGAAACCTAGAATTGTCCAAGTTAACCAACCCACGCAAGTGTTTGGGTAAGGTGAGTTGATCAAAGAAGATGATACCATCGGATCTAGCACCCAGATTGGTGGTAGTCGACAAGCATTTCCTTCATGCCAAACATGAGTGATGTTAAAATTTAGTTGGGAAAGAAGAGCTCTAGTTTGCTTGAGGAGGTAGTACAATTCTGTGCTACTTATCTTAGTGGAAGTCAAAAGATCAATTAGCAGAACAACATCCACCTCAATCCAAATATTGAGCCAGCCATTTTGGATGCAAATCTCAAGAGTTTTGAAGATTGCCATAAGCTCAAAAAAATGGGATAGGGAATAAGGGGATAAGCACATAGGACTAGACCCTTAGAGTTCCTAAAAATGCCACCACAACCAGAGCCAATGTGAGCCATCAATATTGATTTTAATGATATGGTCGGAGGTTTTTTTCCACAGACAATCTTGTCATTTCTGCAAGGTTGATCCGCGTTAATGCCCAGTTTATTGCCACAAATTTACACTTTGAATGTCTGAATGGAATGAGATTGGCTTTAAACAAGTCACAATTTTGCTTTTAGTTCTAGCAATCCTCACGTGGTTCATAGGGATCCCTCGATGTTTTGAATCATTACGGTCCATCCATATGAACCGATAAGAGTGATAGCAATGATAACTTTAATGTGACCTTTAGTAGTGTTATCAAAATAGAATTCAAGAAGTTGATATAGAGTAAGAGAGCCATTGAAAATGACGTGTTAAAAAGATCATCATACCAAATCCAAAGGTTAGGCTATGGCCCCATTAACAAAAAACATGATTAACATTCTCAATATGGAAACAACATTGACATTTGGAGGGTAAATGGAATCCTTTACCCCACAATAAAGGAGTCAACAGTATAAAATTTTTTAATATGCCAAGTAAGAATAGAATAAGAAGTAGGGATATTGTTATTCCAAAGTTTGGAGAATACATAGGAGGAATCAGTATCTTTAATGTGGAGCCACACATTTTGAGGTTGAAATCACCATTGTGAGAGAGCTTGAAGAGAATATGATCTTGAGTTTGAGTATAGGAATAGAAGTGACCATATTCAGGAAAGTACAAGGGATAAAATCAGCAAGCTTATTATTGTTCCACTTATTGTTATGCCAAAAAGAGTTTACTTTAATGGCGGAAGTGGAATGAGTGTAGAGTAAGTCATCCATGGAACCACAACCACTGCTTATCTTGCCAAGAAAGAGGTACCAGAGTTGATACCCCAAAAAATTAGAGATTTGCATCCCATTTGACAGAACAAAGTCTTTTCCACTGAGTCACCCTTAAAAAATGAGGGGTGCTTACCCGGCAATATTTAGGCCATGAAATTAGCCCAGACTATGATTACTCTAAAATTCCACCAAAGTTTATAGGAAAAGGCATTGATAGCTTCTTTTATGGATTTACAACCAAGACCACCTTCCAAAAGTGCCACAACTTTAAACCAAGAGGTCCAGTGCATTTTTTAGAAGAGGTATTGGAGCCCCAGAAAAATTTATTAAGGAGACGCTCAATTCTGTTGATGCTAGAGATGGTCAGCACAATGGTTTGGATGAGATATAAAGGCATGGATTAAGAGTGCTCTTGATCAAGGTTAGCTTACCACCAAAAGAGAGTAAATGGAATTCCCAAACCAAAATTTTAGTAGAAATTTTTTGAATAAGATCATCAAAAAGGTGAGATCTTTTCTGGCCTTTAAAAAGTGGAGCACCGAGGTAATTAATGGGAAATTGACTTTGCTTAAAATTAGTAATTCTGGAGATTTGATTCAATCTATTGGGAGGAATCTTCACTGAGGAATAAAACAACATTTTTTATCATTCAGAAGAGACCACTAACTTTGCCAAAATCATTTAAGAGATTCTTAATATTTTTGACATGTTGAAGGGAGGCATTACAGAAGATTATAAAATCATCTACAAAGCTAAGATGAGAAACGGGGAAACCACCATGAGTTTTAAAAGCCATGCTAGGTTTTTGGATGAAAAGGTCATTGAGGCTTCTCGAAAGATATTCGACAACTATGATGAAAAGAGAAGGAGAAAGGTCACCTTGACAAAACCATGGCTCAAGAAAAGAAACCAAGGGACTCACCATTTAAGATGACAAAAACCATGTTAGTGATACAACTTTTAATAATGATAAAATGATTAGAGAAACCAAACAAATGCAAGATTTGGAAAGAAAATCCCGAGAGGTTGTCAAAGGCTTTAGAGATGTCCATTTGAAGAGCATATTACCTCCTCTGAAGAAATATCAATGTCATGAACCAGCTTCTTGAGCAAGGAGAATATTATCAGATATGGATCTATTTTTAACAAAACTAGTTTCGTTAGGGGAGATGATTTTATGAAGTAGGGGGCTTATTCTATTATTAATTAGTTTAGCAATGAGTTTTTGGAAAAAGGTACAAAGACTAATAGGTCTAAAGTCACCCCAGGATTCAGGATTGATGGTTTTGGGAATAAGGACAATAGAAGTACTAGAAAAATATCTGGGAATAGAGCTACCATCAAAGAAATCAATAACAGCATTAACAAGATCAGATTTAATAAAAGGCCAACAATGTTGAAAGAAATGAGTCATGAAGCCATCAGGACCAGCAACAGAGTCATTGTTCATGCTATTGAGAGTACTACTAATCTCCGCTTCCGAGGGACACATAGTGAGAAAATGGTTATCCTCATTGGTAATCATAGAAGAGATAAGATGGGTGTTGGAGGGGGTTTCTAATGAAGGATTAGAATTTAATAAATTTTGAAAGTGATGTATGACGTAATCCTTGATTTCATTGTTATCGCTTATCCACCACCATTAGATTCTTAATTTTCTTAATCGAAGTTTAGAGCTTTCCATTTATTACAGCATAGGAAAGTACCTGTTTTTCACCATCGCAATATGTTTGCTAGGCTTTTGATGCCAATAGGTTTCCTCCATATTTTGGTAGTTAATCGACTATCTTTGGCGTGCTCAACTCTTCAAGCTTACTGGGGTTTGTTAAGACAGCCTCTTCAAGTGAACAAACCACTTGTTCCATAGCTTTAAGATCGGTAAAGAGATTTTAAAAATATGCTTGTTCCACCAATTGAGGTTTTATTTAAGCCTCTTGAGCTTAAGCCAAAGCAACCATGCCTTTAATGGAATTATCCCATGTATGGAGCCATCCAATTAGTGGAAACAAAATTAGTGAAATCACCATGTTGGGTCCACATATTTTGGAAACAAAAAGATGAGGGAGTAGGAGGGTTAGTGGGGGGAGTTTTGATAGAGATCAAAAGAGGGGCATGATCAGACAAAGTCCTGCTCAAATGTTCAACAGAGGTGAGAGGCCATTGATTAATCCAAAGAGAATTAAAGAGGGCCCCCGCCGCCAAAAGTCTAGAGTTGTGCCATGTAATCGCATCAAAACCAATGTCAATCGATTGCAATCAAGATCATATTAGAGAAGTCTTCCATGGAATGAAGGTTAGAGAACATCCTCCCTCCTTCCTCAAGAAGCAATGATAGTGTTGAATGCCCCAACCAACCGTAGGTTAACCGAGGAGACAAAGGATCTTAAATGATGAGGATGTTCCTACTCTATTACAAGAAGCATAGATAAAGGAACTAAAAGATAAAAAATCTCCTAAAGAGATTTTGACATTAACCAATTGATCAAGATCATCAATGATGGAAATGGTGATAGAATTATCCCAAAAACACCAAATTTTGTTATTAAGATTGAAGAAGAAATTTTGAAATCCAAGTGATCTAGCAACAAAGGAAATTTTGGAAGAGCTAATGAAAGGCTCAATAATAACAAGAAGTTTGATGTTATGAGACCGACAGAGGCTCCTAACACTGCTAGGACAGGAGTGTCCCACAACCCCAGATGTTCCAAATAAGAAAATTTATCATAATAATAATTCTGAAAAAGAAAAGATAGAAAAGGAAAATGGAAAAATGAAGAGAGATGGACATAATTATTTATGAGGTGTAAGGGAAGAACGTGTGGTTCTAGTGAAATTATTATTAGTTATTTTGGCTTTATAAGATTTTTTTTTTAAGAACGCTTTGGAAAGGTCTATCGAATCAAAAGTATCTCCATCGAAAGGGATTGGTTTTGTTTTCAGAGTAGAGCAAGACGTCAATGTTTTAGTAGTGGTGATTTCTCCTTCAAGATTTAGGGATGAGAAATTTGGATACAGTATCACTCAGAGAAGTAGAGGGGAGGTTCTTGCACCATTAGTAATGCAAATAACATTTTCATTGCCATGATGCATAGTCGATTTTGGCCACACCAAGGGATCAACATTATTTGGATCCAATGTTAAATTTCCATTCTGATTGTCATTAAGTTTTAAATTAAGCAAAGATTTGTCATGAGAGGCCAATATATTGCAAGTAGGAGAAGTGCTAGGTAAGTTGGCATTAGTCTCAGCACACACCTCAATAGTAGTGTGTATACATAGCTCAGAATGTTTTTCATTTGACAAAATAAAAATAAGTAAAGGTGTGTGGGGGATGTATTCCATTTTGAGTAGCTTTTGGCACATAAGCTAACTTAGTGGTTTTCACTGTTCCAAGAGAGGTACTAGTGTCCTGTGAAATATTCTTTTTAAGGTTGGGGTGTAGCACAAAGCATTCGGTATGATCATGGCCATGGATCTTACAATGGGAATAAAAGACTGGGAAGTTTTCAAATTCAACTTTTTGGTTATATCCAAATTTTTCTGAACCAATCCAACTTCTTTAGGGTATTTTTTGGTAATGTCAATTTCAACCAAGATGCAAATGAGATGGTCGAGATCTAAGAAGCAAGTTTGATCAATTTGAAGGGGTCTACCAAATAGAGCCCCAACCACAACAATACTTGATGAGTGACATAGTGAATTCTCATGTTTGGGAAAGCAAGCCATGAGGAACAATAGGTGATTCTTCCTTGACATCAAAAGGGTGACCATTTCAAGAGACGATTTGGCAATTATACACATAATAAGAGCGATGAGCAAAGACACGAGAGTAATCCAAATCATTTGATAATTGAATGAGGATGTGTCGAGGATCAAGTAGCCCAATAGTGAAAACTCAAAGCTTTAAGCTATGGAAGAAGGATTGATTTTATCTAGAGTAGGCCTTAGAGAAATTTACAACTAAAGAGAACTCAAGAAGCTAATTTCTCCACATCCTCGTAACACATGACATAAATCCATGAAAGGATGTAGATAAGATTAACCGGGAATTAGTACAAGGGGTCTTACTGAAAGAGCATCCTTAAAGGACTTCACAAGAAAGTACATTACAGAGCAATCGATCCGTGAGTACCTTTAGGATCTTATAGTCGGTGCATCAAGAAGCGACGAAGCGTGGTGCCGAGGTGAAGCCTCCACCATTAATCGATCCTGAGAATCACATAAGCTACCGGGGATGCCAAATGAGCAATTTGACAAAAGCACGATCGGGAGGCCCTAATAGAAGGCCAAACCGAGAGAACAAAGACGAATGAAAAAATTTCCACAAAATTGGAGAGGAGAGGGTTGGGGTTTAGTGGTTTAGGTTTATGTTTTGGTTTTGGGTTTAAGGTTTAAGGTTTAAGGTTTAGGTTTTAGGTTTAGGGTTTAGGGTTTAGGGGTTTATGGTTGAGGTTTAGGTCTTAGTCTAAGGTTCAAGTTTTAATTTAGGATTTAGAAGTATTTTTTTAATAGAGAACAAATTCATATTTAACATTTCTTCTTTTCGATTTGATGAACCAACTAACACACCAAGTTTTCTAAGACACAAGTGATGACATAGATTAAAATGAGCATGCATAGAGCAAATCAAAAACCCTAGATAACGAGAGTTGTCTCTACTGTAAAGACATAGTTTTATAAGCAGTAGATCGGATTGGCCATTCTTTAGTTTCTCTAGTTCCATCACACCACCCCACCTCTAGTAGTGGGATCCACTATCATATCCCAATCCTCCCACCTCCATGGCCACCGCTATGACCACCTCCATATCCCCAAGACTCTCCGTGATCCCCACCACTATAATAACCTCCTCCTCCACCTTTCATCCACCGCCAAATCAAGATCGAGCCTAGTTGATGGTGATGTTCATGCCACCAAGGTTTATTCTTAGGTCTTTTAGTTTATGCTTATTGGTTTTAGGGTTTGGCTTATTTTCTAATTTATTTAGTTAGTTTAGGTTTAGTTGTTTGGGATCTGGGTTTGGGTTTAGGGTTTAGGTTAGGGTTTGGGGGTTTAGGGTTTAGGGTTTAGAGTTTTTTAGGGTTTTAGGTTTATGCTTTATGGTTTGTTTGAGGTTAGAGTTTAGGGTTTTATTTAGCTTGTGGTTTAGGATTTAGGGTTTATAGTTTTCTTAAAATTATGTGAACCGATAGGTTTAGCTTTATTTAGTTAATTTTTTATTTATGTTAGTTTATTTTATTTTTTAATTTAATTTAGGTTTATTTTTTTATTTTGTTTAGTTTTTATTTTTTTTATTTTAGTTTAGATTTTTTTTTACTTTAGTTTAATTTTATATTTAGTTTAGGTTTAGGTCCATTTTGTAGTCTGAGTTTTATTTTATTTTATTTTAGGTTTAGGTTTTATTTTATAATTTTAGGCTTAGGATTAGTTCTATTTTATCATTTTTAGTTTTAGTTTATTTTTAGATTTATTTTGGTTTATTTTTAGTTTAGGTTTAGGTTTTTTTAATTTAGTTTAGGTTTAGTTTTATTTATTTTATATTTTTTTAGTTTAGTTTAGGTTTTATTTTATTAATTTTATTTTATTTTAATTTTAGGTTTAAGTGTTTCTTTAGTTTGGTTTAGGTTTTATTTTTATTCATTTTAAGTTTTATCTAAGGTTTATTTTAGGTTTAGCTTTTATTTAGTTTTTATTTTATTTTATTTTAGGTTTATTTTATTTTATTTTATTTTTTTATTTTTTTTTAATCGTTTATTTTATTTTTAGTTTAGTTTTTATTTATCTTATTATTTTATTTTTATTTTATTATATTTAGGTCGAGGTTTAGTTTAGATCTTATTTTTTTTATTTTTATTTTAGTTTAGAAAGATTTGGGGGAGTATTTGGCCCAAGATTAGGTTTGGGTTGGGTTAGAGCCCAGATAGGTCAGTTTAGGGCCTGTGGCCTAGGGCCTGGCTCAGCCTCAGTGGCCTATTTCAGTGGTAGGTCATTGGCTCAGGTTTGGTGATCAGGCCAGGTCAGTGTTTAGTTTCAGTGATAGGGCCCAGGGTTTAGGTGGGTTTGGTTTAGTGATTGGGATTTCAGGATTTAGGGTTAGTTTGTGGGGGTTTTAATGTTTAGGGGTTTAGGGCCCAGGTTTTCAGTTTTGTGTGGCTGTGTTTATGATTTCTAGGGTTTAGTTTTAGGGTTTGTGGATAGTTTAGTTTTTTAGGGTTTAGGGTTTAGGTTTTGGATTTGGGTTGTAGTTTAGGGTTTATTTAAGATTTTTTTTTAATCAAGTTTTAGTAGTTTATTTAGTTTATTTTCATTTCTTTATTTTGTATTTATTTATTTTATTTTATTTATGTTTATTTTATTATTATTTATTTTAGTTTATTTATTTTTTGCTTTTTTTTAGGTTTTGGTTTAGGTTTATTTTATTTTCTTTATTTTTTGTTTTGATTTATTTTATTCTAGGTTTAGTTTAGGTTTTTATTTTATTTTTAGGTTTAGGTTTTAGGTTTTATTTTAGGTTTTTAGGTTTATTTTAGTTTAGGTTTAGGTTTATTTTTAGTTTATTTTATTTTATTTAATTTAGGGTTTATGTATTTATTTTTTCTTATTTTATTTTTTTATTTTTTTTTTAGTTTATGTTTTTTTTTTAATTTTTTAATTTTAAGTTTATTTTAGGTTTAGTTTCATTTTTAGGTTTATTTCATTTTAATTTTTGTTTAGTTTTATTTTATTTTATTTTTATTTATTTTATTTTAATTTAGTTTCATTTTATTTATTTTATTTTATTTAGTTTTATTTATTTATTTTAGTATTAGGTTTAGGTTTATAGTTTCTTATTTTTTTATTTTATTTAGGTTTACATTTTTTATTTATTTTATTTTTAGATTTTCTTTTGTTTAGTTTTTTGTGTTTTAGATTTAGGGTTTTAGGTTTGGGTTTGGGTTTTGGGTTTGGTGGGTTTGGGGTTTAGGTTCATGGTTTAGAGTTGTAGGTTTTAGGATGTGGTTTTTTTGGGTTTAGGGTTTAGGTTTAAGGTTTAGGTTTTAGGTTTAGGTTCATGTTTTAATTTAGGGTTTAGGTTTTTTCCTTTTTTTCTTATTTTAATAGAAAGAAAATTCTGATTCAACATTTCTTCTTCTTCAATTTCATCAACCAAGTAACAAACCAATGAAGTGACGCAATCAAATGACCTTAAGGCTAGCTAAAGCCTCGGTTCTAGATGTCCGTGACTATATACCCATTACCATTCAATCTTATATAAATCTACATGAATAACATAAAGACCCAACATTCATACACTTAAGTTATATGCACATGCATTTCTTATGTACTTATAACCAAGCATCATATTATTATTCACTTATAAGCTTTTAAAAAATACATTTGTTTTAATAGTGATAATATAAATGCATATATTAAATTAAATCAACACATGCAAGCTTACATAAATGAAATCCATTTTATTTTACTTGATTTTGAAAAGATGGATGCATGGATTCAAATGACATACCAAATTTAACAAGATCAGAAAGAAGACAATTAAATATAAATATGTGATTCATTCAACCAAACTAGTTCTTAAGGACAATCAAATTAAATAAGATTATTTAAAGCAAAGCAAAGATTTTTTTATTAATTAAGTTTTGGATTTGATTTGATTTAAAGAGGAGAAGAGAAATCATCTCTTGTTGTTTTAAACTCATTACATTAGTGATTTGATTTGATTTAAGAAAATGTACTTTATTATATAAAATTGAACCCTTAATTAGATGAATTAATTACCTTACCTATGTCACCTTAAAGTAACTAACTAAATAATTATGAGCCAACATGATATGCATGGAAAATAAACTACAATGATCTTAGAAATAAAAGTAATGCATTCATGATTAATAGTAACTAGATTAAGGGACTTAATTAGTTACTCTTATGGTTTTACACATGTGGACTAACCATATTTCATTAAACTCCATTGTTATTTAACACCCAAAGATCTACAACATGATTTAATTAATTAAGTTTGATGATTATGATTTAATTTGATTAAGTGATTTAATTAATTAGTTAAATCTTAATTAATCTTATTTTAAAAAAAGGTGAAGTGAACTTAAGGAAAGGGGTCCTAACCCTATTCCTTAGTTCACTTACTATTGAACAATAATTAATAAACTTAATTGAGGAATTTATTAATGCTCATGGGATTAATTAATCATTAATTAACTTAAAGAGGTTTACTATTTTTTCCTAATTAAGTGAGTAATAAATCCCAAGAAAATTAAAGATGAGGTCATGCCAAATTAACCCACAAAATTTAGGAATAATTGCTCAAGTAATTAAGGAATAATTAAACTAATAAATTTTGCAAATAAACTTTAACTACTATTCAAAATTAGTTCAGATCATTTTTAATTAATTCTCCTATAAAATACCTTTAAAATGAGTATTTATTTATTATTTTTTTATTTTATGATTATTTATGATTTTTAAGTTTCAAAAAAATTTAATTAAGCTTAATTAAAGTTAATCCTATTTTACAACATTTACTGATGAAGACCATTGTTTTATTTTGTTTATTTTATGTTAAAGTTTTTTTTTAGTTAATGGTTTAGGTTTTATTTTTTATTTATGTTAGGTTTTATTTTTTAAGTTTATTTTTTAGGTTTAGGAATTTATTTAGTTTTTATTTTACTTTATTTTAGGTTTATTTTATTTTTATTTTACATTTGAGTTTTATTTATTTGGTTTTTTATTTTTTTTTTATTTTATTTTTTTAGTTTAGGTTAGGATTTTATATATTTTATTTTGGTTCAATATTTATTTATTTTATTTTATTTTATTTTTAAGTTTAGGTATAGATTTAGATTTAGGTTTTTGTTTAGGTTTTTATTTTATTTTATTTTTTATATTATTTATGTTTAGGTTTTTATTTATTTTATTTATTGGTTTTATTTATTTTAGGTTTAGGATTTTAGGGTTTAGGGCTTAGGGTTTAGGGTTTAGGGTTTGAGGTTTTGTGGTTTAGGGTTGTGATTAAAGGCATATGGCTTAAAGATTTTGGATTTAGGGTTTGGGTTTGTGATTTGTGTGGTTTTGGTTTAGTGCTTGTTTAGGGTTTAGGTTTTATGGTTAGTTTTAGGATTTTCTTTGGGCCTTTGTTTGGGGTTTAGTGTTCATGATTTAGGTTAACATGTATTTTAGGGTTAAGGTTTTAGGATTTAGTGTTAGGGTTTAGTGTCCAATGTTTGTTTTATTAAATTGGCAAACCCATAGTTTTGGTTTATTTAATTTATTTTTTCTTTATTTTATTTTTTAATTTTATTTAGTTTAGTATATTTAATTTAGGTTTCTTAGTTTTATTATTTTATTTTTAAGTTTATGTTTATCTAGATTTAGTTTTAGGAGTTTTTTTTTTAGGTTTTATTTTATTTTATTCTTTTATGTTTAGGTTTTTTATTTTATTTTATTAGGTTTGGATTAGTTTTATTTTAAGCATATTTTTTAGGTTTTTTATTTTTTGATTTAGGTTTAATTTTATTTTTATTTTATTTTATTTCATGTTTTTTAGTTTTTAGGTTTTAATGATTTTTTTTTATTTTAGTTTTAGATTTTGGTTTATTTTATTTTATTTATTTTATTTTATTTTAGGTAGTTTTAGTTTAGTTTAAGTTATTTTTTTATTTAATTTTAGGTTTTATGTTAGTTTATTTTAGGTTTAGGATTTTATTTGGCATTTTATTTTATTTTATTCCATGTTTAATTTATTTTACATTTAGTTTTATTTTATTTAGGATTTTATTTTTAGTTTAGTTTAGGTTTTTTTATTTTATTTTAGTTTATTTTAATTATTTTATTTTATTTATTTTTAGGTTTGGTTTTATGTTTTAGTTTATTTTATTTTATTATTTAGGTTTGTTACATATTTATTTTTAGGTTTTATTTATTTTAGGCTTTAGGTTTAGGTTTTTAGAGTAGGTTTAGTGGTTAGTAGGGTTTGTGGTTTGTTTATGGTTTAGGAGTGGTTTGGGTTTAGGGTTAGTGGGTTATTTAGTTATGTGATTTTATGGTTTTAGGGTTTGTTAAGTTATGGTATGGTTTTTTTTAATTGAGTAAACCAAGAAGTTTAAGTCATTTATTTTAGTTTTTTTATTTTATTTATTTTATTTATGTTTATTTTTATTTAGTTTTATTTATTTATTTTAGGTTATTTATTTTAGTTTTTTTTTATTTTAATTTATTTTTTGTTTAGTTTATTTTTTAATTGAGTTATTTTTTATTTTATATTTTGGTTTAGGTTTTCTTTTATTTTATTTTAGGTTTAATTTTAGGTTTTACATTTTTTTTTGGTTTAGTTTATTTTAGTTTAATTTATTTTATTTTAGGTTTAGGTTTAGGTTTTATTTACTTTATTTTAGTTATTTTTAGATTAGTTTAGTTTCTTTATATTATTTATTTTATCTTTATTAGTTGAGGTTTTTTTTTTTGTTTGTATTTAGGTTTCATTTTTACATATTTTAAAGTTTATTTTTTAGCTACTTCTTTTGTTTCATTTTATTTAGTTTTATTTTATTTTATTTTAGGTTTATTTTAGGTTTTTTTATTTACATTTAGATTTTAAGTTATTAGTCCATTTGATTTTATTAATTTTACTTATTTATTTTATTAATTATTATTATTTTATTTTAGGTTATAGTTTAGGATTTTATTTTAATTTATTTTATTTTATTTAGGTCAGTTTATTTTATATTTTATTTAGCTCAGTAGCTGGATCATAGCTCAGTTTGGGTTGGGTGGGTAGTGGTTTACAGTGTATTTAGTTTAGGGTTTAGGGTTTGTGGTCAGGGTTTAGATCTGTGGTATTTGGTTGGGCTCATGGTAGGCTTTGGGTGAGTTTAGATTTAGTAAGTACATGGCTCAGGTCAGTTAGTGATCAGTTAGGATTTGTGGTAGATTAGGAAGGGTTGGTGGTTAAGGGTCAGTTTTAGGTGTGTTTTAAGTTTCTTTGCAGAGGTTATGGTTTGTGAGTTTGGGTTTAGGGTTTTAGGGTTTGTACACAATTAGGGTTTTGTTTTTATTTTATTTTTATTTTATTTTTTAAAATTAATGAACTCAGTTTTATGTTTATTTAGTTTATTTTCTATACATTTCTATTTATTTTATTTTTTTATTTTGATTTTATGTTTATTATTTTAGTTTATTTTAAGTTTAGGTTTATGTTTAGTTTATTTTAAGTTTAGTTTTATTTTTATTTTATTTTTTTTATTTTAGTTTAGTTTAGTTTTATTTTATTTTTTAAGTTTAGTTTAGGTTTTATAGTTTATTTAGTTTTATTTTTTTTTTGTTTATGTTTAGTTAATTATTTTATTTTATTTTATTGAGTTTGTGGGTTTTTATTTTATTTTGGTTTAGGTTTATTTTATTTCTTAATTTAATTTTAGTTTAGTTTAAGTTTATTTTATTTTATTTTATTTTTTAGTTTCAACTTTTAGTTTAGTTTAAGTTTTATTCTTTATTTATTTTAGGTTTTATTTTTTTGGTTTTATTTTATTTTATTTTATTGGTTATTTTATTTTATTTTTTTGGTTTATTTTATTTTTTAGTTTACTTTATATTTTATTTATTTTATTTTATTGTTTTTATTTTTAATTCTTTATTTTATTTTATTTTAGTTTGTTTAAATTTTTTTGGTTTTTTATTTTTAGTTTAGTTCAGGTCCGTGGCTCAGGTAGGGCCTGGGATTAGGGTCAAAGGTCAAGGGTTTGGTTCAGATTTAGGGTCTGTGGCTCAGCTCAGTGGTCCTTGGGTTGGGATTTGGGATCAGCCTTGTTCCATGGTTTTAGTTCATTATTTTGTGTTGTTTAGAGTTAGGGAGGTTTAGGACCAGGGGTTTCTGGAGCATTTCTTTGGTTTTAGAGTTTGGTTTAGATTTGTGGGTTAGGGTATTAGTTTTATGTTTTAGGTTTTATGTTTAGGTTTAATGGTCAGTTTCTTAGGTTTAGGGTTTTTTTTTAAGTAAAGTGGTAAGTTTAGTTTACTTAGTTTATTTTAATTTTTTAGTTTATTTTATTTTTTTATTTTTATTTATTTTTAGTTTATTTATTTTAGGTTTATTTAATTTAGTTTATGCTTTTTATTTAATTTTATTTTTTAAGTTCATGTTGTTTAGGTTTATGTTTAGTTTTAAATTGAGTTTTATGTTTATTTTAATTTTTAAACTTATGTTCTTTTTTTATTTTAACATTTAGGTTTTATTATATTTAAGTTTTTTTTTTTTTAGCTTTAGGTTTATTTTTGTTTATTTTATTTTATTTAGGTTTTTTATTCTAGGTTTATTTTAATTTCTTTAGTTTAGTTTTTATATTTTTTATTTTAATTTATTTTATTTTAAATCATAATTTAGGTTTAGTTTAGGTTTTAATTTAGGTTTTATTTTATTTTATTATTTTATTTTATTTAGTTGAGGTTTTAGGTTTTATTTTACTTATTTTTAGGTTTCTGTTTAAGGTATATTTTTAGGTTTTAGGATTTTAGTTTTAGAGTTTGGGACGTAGGTTTTGGGTAGTAGGGTTATTTTTTGGTTAGATTTTGGGTTAGGTAGGTTTTATTAATGTTTGGTTTATTTTATTTTTTTAGTGAAGCAAAACCATAGTTTAGTTTATTTATTTATAATGTTTATTTTATTTTATTTAGGTTTACTTTTTTAGTTAGTTTAGTTTTTTTATGTTTATTTATTTTAGTTTAGGTTTTTTTATTTTATTTTTTTTTAGGTTAGTTTAATTTTTTTTTTTATTTATTTTATTTTATTTTATTTTAAGATAGGTTTTATTTTAATTGGATTAGGTTTTGGTTTATATTTATTTATTTTGGTTTTAGGTTTGTGTTTTATTTTGTTTTTTGGTTTTATTTTTAGTTTAGGTTTAGTATTTGTGTTTTATTTATATTGTTTAGTTTATTTTAGTTTAGGTTTAGTTTATTTTATTTTGTTTATTTTATTTTTATTTTAGGTTTAGGTTTATTTTAGTTTAGGATTTAGGATTTATTTTTCATTTATTTTTAGGTTTATTTTTTAAGTTTAGGTTTTTATTTAGTCATTATTTTATTTTATTTTATGTTTTTTTTTTATTTTATGTTTAGTTTTTATTTTATTTAGGTTGTAATTCTTAGGTTGATTTTATTTTTTAATTTAGTTTAGGTTTTTATTTATTTTATTTTAATTTTTTTATTAGTTTATTTTATTTTATTTTTAGTAGTTTAGGTTTAGTTTAGGTTTTTATTTTATTTTGTTTAAGGTTTAGGTTTTATTATATATTTTAAGTTTAGGTTTATTATTTATGTTTAGGTTTTTTAGGTTTTGTTTTAGGTTTAGGTTTTATTTTAGGGATTAGTGTTTAGAATTTAGTTTTGGGTTTTAAATTAAGCAAGTTTGGTTTAGGTTTATATTTTATTTTTTTTATTTATTTTAGTTTATTTTATTTTTATTTTGATTTATTATTTTTATTTTTATTTAGTTTTGTTTTATTTTTTAGGTTTATTTATTTTATTTTATGTTTTTTATTTTAGTTTATTTTTAGGTTTTTTTTTTAGAGTTTATTTTTGTTTTATATTTTGGTTTAGGTTTTATTTTTATTTTTGGTTTAGATTTAGTTTTTATTTTATTTTTTTTTTGTTTAGATTTAGTTTTATTTGAGTTTATCTTGGTTTTCTTTTAGTTTAGTTTAGGTTTATTTTTTTTATTATTTTATTTTATTTAGTTTAGGGTTTAGGTTTAGTTTATTTTTTAGTTTAGGTTTTAGTTTTATTTATTTTTTAGTTTAGGTTTATTTTGTAGGTTTATTTTATTTTTATTTTAGGTTTAGTTTTTTTTTTTGTTTAGGGTTTTATTTTATTTTATTTTTATGTTTTATTTTTTAGGTTTATCTTGGTTTAGATATTTAATTAATTTATTTTATTTTATTTTAGGTTTATTTTAGATTTATTTTATTTTTATTTTACTTTTAGTTTTTATTTTATTTAGGTTTTTTATTATTAGGTTTATTTTATTTTTATTTTAGTTTGTTTTAAATAATTTTATTTTATTTTTATTTTTTATTAGTTTATATTATTTCATTTTATGTTTAACTTTGGGTTTAGTTTATATTTTATTTTATTCATTAGCTCAGTTTATTTTATTTTTTGATTAGCTCAGTCAGTTTATTTATAGTGTAGGTTGTGGATTTAGGGCTCAGTTTGTGGCTCAGATCTTTCTGGGGTTTTCAGGCCTTGGCTCAGCCTTGGCCCAGAGTTTTTAGGCCTGGGCCCAGCCTCAGTTAGCCCAGTTTTATCATTTAGGGTAGTTATTTAGGAAAGTTATTTTTTAGGGTTTTAGGTGGATCAGAGTCATTATTTTTTATAGTGGTAGTGGAGGTTTTAGGTTTTTTTTGGTTATTTTTAGGTTTTATTTTTTTTGTTTGGGTTTAGGTTAATTTTTAGTTTATTTTATTTTATTTAGTTTAGGGTTTAGGTTTAGTTTATTTTAGGTTTAGGTTTAGGTTTAGGTTTTATTTATTTTAGTGTAGTTTATTTTAGTTTAGGTTTAGGTTTATTTTGTTTTCATTATTTTATTTTATTTTAGCTTTAGGTTTTTTTTTTAGTTTTGGGTTTTGGTTTTATTTTTTATTTATTTTTAAGTTTTATTTTTAGGTTTATTTTTTAGGTTTAGGTTTTTATTTAGTTATATTTAGTAGTGAAGACTTGCACCTAGGGACGACCGAGCGCAACTACCTCTTTACATTATAATGGATGTTGGTAGATATAGGCTATCCAGTGTTCTGGTTGAAAGTGTATCAGTCAACATTATGAGTCTAAGAACCCTTGCCTACTTAAGGATCTACATCTTCGAACTCCAAAAAGAAAAGATGATGTTGAGAGGATTAAATAAATAAGGCGAGAGGGCCTTGTGGTGTTTCTTTTTGGATATAGGGGGGTACTTTTTTAGGAGATCAGGTATAACATTGAGGTATGATGTACTATCTTGAAAGATAGAGGCATCACCCTACAAAGGGCCTAATCACATAATAATGACTCCTGAGGCATGATGGGTCTTAATATGTTCTTAAGATTTTTCCCATACTTTACCTGGATAAATAAAGTAGGGTTTCTATTAAACCAGATTCTTAAGTTCCCTATAGAGGTAAGCCTCCATAGTTAATTACATCTTAAGAAATGAAATTTCTAAGAATACTCGTTAAAGTTGGCAATTATCATCTCCAAAGATTTGAGGTTAGACTATCAAAGGATTTGTTGTATTTGGAAAATAAATTGGGAAAGTTCAAGGAGAAGACTTATTTTTGAAATCCAAATGAAATAAGTAGGAAATTCTCATGATACTTGGAAGCCTAGTGAGAATTCCAATCGATCCTATGGTTGGCCTTTATAATTTTGAAGTTGAGGAGATTTATATGTTTTGAGTTGAAATTTAATTAGATTACTAAGGCTTATAATCCACTAACACAAGGTTGTGTGAATGCCTAAGAGGTGAGGATTTATGCTTATAGCCCGAAGGAAATAGCCACCTTGGAACCTAAATATAGGGAGCTTTAGTACGAGCTAAAGCATGACCTAAATCTAAGTGACAGGTGGACATAAGGGTTTACCTCCACAAGAGAGAATAAATTGTCCTACTTTTGGACTTATAACCACCTGGAGTGGCTACCAGCTAACTCCTCCTACGATTTTAAAACCATGTAGTCCGGTCTTATGAATTGCAAGATAGCTATGGTAGTTGTTTAATTAGAAAGAGACAAAAGTCCTAAACACACTCCCTAAACTAGAACAAGAGTGGTATGAGCATATGACTTAATCTATAGATGCAAAATATTTTTAAATTTTATTTCATTTTAGATAGATTTATTTGAGAGGCTTTAGGATTTCTTATTCCTAAATGCATGATGAAATAAGTTAGAGGTCAAATCAGCTAGAAGAAGGAGTTCTCCACCATAAGGGATGCCCACATAGGTCAAGCAGTCCTTTATCATGCAAGGATGTAGATCCTTCATGTTCAAGAGAGAAAGAATATGCATGCAACATGTGAAACATACAACCATATAGCTAAGGGGTTGCTAAATCTTTTAATTATCTTATTTATGTCTTAGGCTTTATGATGAACTCATGAGTTGTTTAAAATTTAGTTATGAGTGATTAGTTGTAAAAAAGTTATTTTTATCCTAAGAGCCAAATCATATCCAAGCCACACATTAAAACATCAATCATTGAAGAAACTATGAAAGGCATGTCATCCTAATGTTGATGTAATCATAACATCAAATAATTATATAAACTATCAAAAAAAAATAAACAATCAGTGCAATCATGTACCACCGTACAACTCGAAGAGAGAAAAGTTGGGAAGCCGAGCTTTACCTTTATACAACCTGGAATATGAAAGCATAATTATAATTGTATTAAATGAAATGGGCATCTTCTTTCTTCATATCTCCATTTTTAATTTGGTTCCTTCTTTGATTTCGATGGTGCTTGCTTCAAAGGCTTCACAGGGCACCCTAGGACAAAGCCTTCTGGTCATTGCTCATCCTAATCTCTCATAGCACTAATCTTAATTCCTATTATACAAATTACATTTATGTGGGAAAAGTAAATCTAACTAGAACTACAAAATAGAGGTTTGCTAAATATACATATAATCCCGAGCAGTTGTATTTATAATTTAGACTTAGCATCCTACACATGGGTAACTAAGCCCACCTATCCTAACTTGGATTATGCTTAAGGATTTAAGCAACCTACAAAAAGAGCATTCACATTTATTTTTAGGCATCCCTTTAGCATAATCCCTTGTAGAAAGCATGATTAGGCTAATATTGGCCTATCATCTAGTCTACGAAGCATACACCCTAACATCTACTCTAAAATAACATATGATATAACAAAATATACATAACACCATACACTATCCTAACTTAGAGCTAGAAGTGGTGACTTAATTATAATATGTGTATTAAGTCTTGTGTGGTAAGTCTTGTAAGGCATTATTGTTGTAATTTCTAAGTGTAGAAGAATTCAAATTAACATGAAAGGTTGATTTCACTTGAAGTAGTTTAATTGTTTTGAGAATTTTAATTTATGTTTTCTTTTGTTTCATTGGATTACACTTAGAAACTAAGTGTTATAAAGAGTGGAAAGGAGGATTTCCCTCTTTCATCCCTACCTTAAGTCTCTTTCTAAAGTATATGAATTTGATTTAGTTCTCTTTAGTGAATGTCTAATTAAATGATGTAATTAATCTAAGTTTAGGTTCACTTTAAATAATCCAAATCAAAATGCATCTTAAGATTAATTTAATCCAATTACTACCACATGACATATGTTAAATCATTCCTTTCCATCACATGTAACATGCATATGATTTAATCCTAAGTGTATCTATACATGCAACATATTTTAGCACACTTAAATGATGAATGTATGTGTATGTTTAGAATTTATATTTTATTTGATTGAATTATGTAAACATACTAATTTAAAACTTTATCCAAATTCTTATACAAAAAGGACATAAGAATGAAATTAAATAGGCATGTACCCTTGTTAAATTAAGCAAGTGAGTTAATCGAATTACCTCTAGCTAAAGCCTCAGATTCTAGGATGTCCGACTATTTACCCATTTGCATTCAAACATATGTAAATTCATATGCATGAATAGGAAGTAAGCTCCAAATCATATGGCTAATTAATTCAACCACTTAGTCAATTATGAATGCATGCAATTTTAATGTAAAATGGGATTTTCATTCACTAATCACATATACATAAACATGTACAAAGATATTAGCAAGTATGTGTCATTATTAAACTAGGAATGTGAAGTAATCAAATGACTACCTTGGGGCTAACTAAAGCCTCGCATTCCTAGGATGTCTAGACTATATACTTGCTTTTCTTGGACACACATGGATGTATACATAAATGAGGGATAGAAAACCATGCAAAGATTGTATATTTTTTATACTAAATCATTTATATATATGAATTAAAGCTCTATCCAAATTCTAATGTTGATATACATAAGAATGAAATCAAATAGGTATGTGTTGTTGTTAAACTAAGGAAGTGAGGTAATCAAATGACCTCCTTGGAGATAGCCAAAGCCTCGTGTTCCCGTGGATGTTCATACTATATACCAATTACCATTCAATCTTATACACATCAACACATGAATAGAGGAGAGAACTCAACAATCATACACTTAAGCTATAAGCACATGCATTTCTTATGCATTTATAACTAGCACCATAAAACATATTATTTTTCATTTATAAGCTTTTGTAAAGTACATTTGGATTTAATAGTGATAATAGCCATACTTATATTAAATTAAATCAACACATGCAAGCTTACATTAAAGAAATCCTTTTTATTTCACTTGATTTTGAAAAGATGGATGCATGCATTCAATTGACATACCAAATTTAACATGATTGGAAAGAGGAAAATCAAATATAAGCATGTGATTCATTCAACCAAACTAGTTTTTCATGATAATCAAATAAAATAAGATTATTTAAAGAAAACCAAAGCTTCTTTATTAATTAAGTTTTGGAATTGATTTGATTTAAAGAGGAGAATAGAAAACATTACTAGTTGTTTCAAACCCATTCCCACATTAGTGATTTGATTTAATTTAAGAAAATGTAATTATGTTGATTTTATGGGTTAATTAAGTCGAACCATTAATTAGATGAATTAATCACCCTTACCTATGTCACCTTAAAGTAATTAACTAAATAATTATGAGCCAACATGATTTGCATGGAAAATAAACTTGCAATGATCCTAGGAAATAAAAGGGGCCTAATGCAATTGGCTCATGATTAATAGTTAATTAGATTAAGGGACTTAATTAATTACTCTTATGATTTTCCCACATGTGGACTAACCATAATTTCATTAAACCCCTTTAGGTTATTAAACACCTAAAGATCTACCCCATAAGGTCTGATGTGATTATGATTTCAATTTAATTAAGTGATTTAATTAATTAGTTAAATCTTAATTAATTTCATTTTTAAAAAAGGGTGAAATGAACTTAGGGAAAGGGGTCCCAACCTTATTCCTTAGTTCACTTAATTTGAACAATGATTAATAAACTTAATTAACTAATTTATTATTATTCATGTGATTAATTAATCATTAATTAACTTAAAAGAGTAGTTAAGGTTTAATTAGATAATTTTCCTAATTAAGTGAGCAATAATGCCCAAGAACATCATGGGAGGTAGAGGTCATCCCATTAAATTAACCCACAAAATTTAAGATTAATTGCTCAAGAAATTAAGGAGTAATTAAGCTAATTAATTTTGTAATTAAACCTTAATTACTGTTCAAAATTAGTTAAGATCATTTTTAATTAATTCTCTTCTAAAATACCATTAAAATGAGTACTTATTTGCATTTATTATTTCTCTATGATTTTTTATGAGTTTTAGAAGTTTTAGCCATTAAAAATGATTAATTAAGCCTAATTAAAGCCTAATCCTATTGGCGCCATGTGACATGACGCGGTGCACTTTCTATGTGCCACCATGGGAATGTCTACTTAAAACTTATCCAACTCAGTGCTTAAGTGGCAGCAGAGGATGCGCTTTCTCATCTATCGTCTGATCTAAGATTGGATGGCTACGATTAATTCCACAGCTTAATATGATTAAATCAAATTGATCTGGAGAATTTAATCAGGACCGACCATTTTGATCATGTAAAATGGATGGTGCATGATCTAACATCACATGAGCAAGGGAGAATGGAGTCTGTCCTCCATTCCTTACTTGATCTGATCTTACTTTATCTTGGATCAATTCCAAAAGGATCCAACACATTCATGACATCGATCAGAGAGGATCCAACGATCAAGATCACTCAACATGCAAGTTTTCTTCAAAAAGCACCAACCCATTTTTGTCTAAGGATCAATTTTGGAAGCATATGTCATCAGAGCTCAAGATTTATGGCTCGAACATTTGAGGAAACTTCATCTAGTTGAGATGAAGCCCTATTGAGCAATGATTGGATCAATTCTTTGATGTTCACTTAAAAGGCCACAAACGAATGATTTGGAGCTCAACTTTGATCAAGGTCCTACCTCTGGTGCTCAGGAAGCTTGGGAGATGATTTGTTCTTCCTCGATGAGCCCTAGGGAAGGTGCGTGCAAAGTTAATTTGAGTTTGATGGAGAAATGAGGAAGTTAGGTTAGAAATGGAGTGTCCTATTTCAGGATGGACAAGAATGGCATTTTTTGATTGAAGAATGAGCTTGGAAGCTTAGGGAATGGCTCTAGCGACTCTTCTTGGGTAGCTAGGGCTCTAAGAAATGATTTTTTTTGTGTTTGAGTGGAAACGAGGGGTTGTATACCCCCTTTTATCTTGGTAGAATGGTGGGATCAGGTTTGGCTTCTAATGGCTGTCTGATCATCTCACAGAGTTGTGGGTGACAAGGAGGAAGTGAGTTGGCTCGGCTTAGTTAGTTTAAGGTGTGGAGGTGGCAGGGAGGAATCATGGGTGGCCTATGGGTTTCAAATGCTCTAATGGGAGGGTTGGTGATTTCACCTCCCATGGTCATGGAAAATTGAACCCAACCACCCCTTGGGTCGTGGGTGTGTCCCTGTAGACAACGGGTGAGTATAGTTAGTTTGGGTTCATATGGGTTAAGGGGTTGACTTGGTCAAATGACCAAGTTGACTTGGCTTGACCTAAATTGTGGCAATTGATCAAACTAGGGTGATCAACAATCATAATGGGAGGTTTTGATCGACTTGATTCAATCCAATTTGGGTAGGATTACAACTTGGCTCAAATAGGTCAAATTGCCCACTTTGGGTCAAGTGGACTAATTGGACTTAGTTGGCTTAATTTTTGGTTGAGTTTTATTTAGTTGAGTTTATATATGGATTTGGGATTAATATATAAATTCAATTGCAATTGGCTTAGGTTCAAATGGGTTTTGGTTTATTTGAACATTTCAAGTCAAAAGGGTTAAGTTGGTTTGAGTTGGGTTGATTTTACTTTAGCTTGATGATTGTAGATTTAATTTATATTTTTCAATAAGATTGAAGGTATGACTGATTCATGAGAAAATCAATTGAATTTGGGTTTTGGAATGTAGAAATTTTGCTAAGTCCATGGAGTTGGGTCATGTGGCTTAGGTTTGGATTTTGATTTAGTTTTGTTGATTTAAAAGTATATTTCATTTAAATTTGTCAAGATGATTGAAAATATGGTAGATTTGTGAGAAAATCAATTGAGTTTGACTTGATTTGGATTAAGATTTGGCTAAGTCCATGGGATAGGTCATATGGATTAAAAAGGGTTTTGTTTTAATTTGATTTAGTTTGTTTTAGTTTTGATCATTTGAATGTAGATTTGATTTATATTTATGAAGTTGATTGAAGATATAAATTTATTATAAGAAACTAAATTGATTCTGGATTGATTTGGATTAAGATTTGGCAAAGTCTTAGGATAGGTCATATGGCTTAGGAAAGGTTACAAGTTTGGATTTGATCATGGGCTTCAATCATTTGGTTTTGGAATTTGGGATTGGATTTGGATTTTAATTTGATGTTTGAATTGAACTTGAGGTTTGGTTTTAGAAGGTGAACATGGATTGGATTGGGGTTGTAAGGTAGGTGGATTATCCTAATCCCTAAGGCATAACCTAATCCTATGGTTAACCTTTCTAAGTCCTTAGGTTTATGTTAAGTGTTTACCCAATTGCTAGAAGTGTCTTACGACTAGGGAAGTCTTAGTATTTAGAAGAATCCTATTTCTAAGATGGGAATATTGAATCTGCACTCCAAAAGTGAGGTCAACAGGCCTTAGGCTTTATAGTGTTGCCCTTTGAGATAGATGATTGGAAGACCTAAACCAAGTTTCATATTATAGACTCGGACACATCTTTCAACACTTTGCTAGGGAGACCATAGATACATGAGAACAACATAATTCCATCCTCTCTACATCAAAGTATAAAGTTTATGAGAGATGGGATCATCTACGATGTCAAAGGAGATCTCAAGCCATTTACAGTTCACGAGGTCAGCATATATGATAAAGTAGCTTACTACCTCACTCAAAATCAACAAGTCTATTCTCTCGAACTTGCCCAACTATAAAAATATAATAAACAGAAAAAAAAAGAAAAAGAAAGAGAAAAAGAAAAATAAAATAAAAGAGAAAAATAAAAATAAAATAAAAGGGAGTGGAAATAGATAGGGGAGGAAGTGGAGCCTGACATTAGATTCCACCCACAGTTCATTACTCCATTCAAACATATGGGTAGGATGCCTTGACATCCACTTTCTGCTAACTCTCTACTTATTGGTGATCTCCTAGATGAACAAATTATGAACTAAGGGGATACTAGCATTCATCACTAGGACATGTACTATGATGGTACGGCTTCCTCTCAAAGAAGAGAATAACCACAATATACTATTCCAGAAAAGACAGGGTTAGGAATAATTGTCTTAACTTTGGACTGCGAAGTGATGAGATTCTCATATCATTTGTCCAATCCTTGCACCAACAACGAAGCTAAATATGAGGCTCTGATTGCCAATTTGGAGTTAGTCGTTACTCTAAACATCCAAAACATCAAAATCTTTGAGGATTATCAGCTAGTTATCAACCAAATTTTTGGGTCCTAAAAGGTTATAAACCCTAAGCTCCACCAATACCACAAGTACACTATGGAGTTGTTGGCCCAAATCCTAGTGGTTAACATTTGTAAGATTCCTCTAGGAGAGAACGTGATAGTGTATGCTTTAGCCAAGCTTGCCAAGGAGTTGGCATGTTCAGAGGATGTGTCCATATCAATAAAGGTCCTAAATAGATAAGTTTTATCCCTTATTGGTACTGAACTTATGAAAAAGTACTCTCTTGAAGGGGAGGTTGCCATTCCCAAGAAGGATGAGGAGTTAGATTGGAGGAAACCATTCATGAATTACCTAAATAAAGGCAAACTACCTCAAGAGATGTCCCAAGCCCATCAGATTAAGCAGAGAGCACTTTCATATGCTCTTATGGATGGTGTCTTATGCCAATTGATGTTTGGTCATATGTGGTTACATTATTTAGACAAGAATGAAGCTCGTAAGATCATGACTGAGGTACACTAGAGATTATGTGGAGCTAAGCAATCCAAGTTAAAGATGGAAGCCAAGATCAAGAGATTAGGATACTACTGGGCAGTGATGATCAAATATTGCATGGATATGGCTAGGCGATGCCACCAATGTCAATACATGGTGTGATCCTACACCAACCACCCAACATTATACATGCTCATTGGCTTCATGGCCATTCGAGTGTTGAGGTACCGACATAGTGGGTCCTATTGATCCTCTTTCTTCCAAGGGTCATTAGTTCATCTTAGATTCTACTGACTACTTTTCCAAATGGGTGAAGGTGATTCCGCTCAGAGAGATCACAACTTAGCATGTTCCCTAGTTTTCTAGAAACCATATCATATATAGGTTCAGAGTGCTTCAATAAATTATATCTGATAATTATACTGCATTTAAGAGCATTGAGATCTACAACTTTGCTTGGAGACACATAATAAATTGAAAATAATCTACCATCAACTACCCAAGAACAAAGGGCTTAGCAGAAGCCTTCAACAAAACTGTCATTCAAATACTGATGAAGACACTCGACAATAACAAGAGATAGTGGCCTGACCAGTTAGTTGAAGGTTTATGGGCCTACCACCCCACATATAAAACTCCAACTCAATCTACTCCTTTCTCTTTTGTGTATGGGTCTAAACCTATTCTACCATTAGAAGTCCAACTCCCATCACTACGGATAGTTTTGGGTAGCATGATCACAACAGAGTAGAACACAAAGTTACAATTAGAAGAGCTTGAAGGTTTAGAGGAGAGATGCGTATGAGCAAGCCAAAACCTTGAGTTGTACAAAGCTAAAATGATTTAAGCTCATAATAAGTTGGTTTTTCCTTATGCTTTTCAAGTAGTAGAGCTTATTATAGTTCTAAGGAGACCGATTGTTGTTCATCGTAAGAGGGGAGCCATGTTTGAACCCACTTGGGAAGGCCCTTTTGCTATAGAGAATGCCTACTAAGGTGGATCTTATCAACTTATTAATCATAAGGGAGAGAGCCCAATACTTATAATCAATGGGCTATACTTAAAAAAAAATTTATAAATCTTGTTTGAAAATAATTATCATCATTAAAAATTCCATTTTGAATTCAATCACTTCCATGATGAAAGTATTCTTATTTGCAAATCTGCCTCGATGTGTTTAGGGTAAGTGTAAGGAACCTGAGTGGCTTTCTATCCTTTGTCGACATAACACAAACATAAACTACACAAAAACATATAAAATAAACACTTATATTTTGTCTTAGACTCCTCTATGTTGAGATAACGCCCTCAGTGACACTCACTCAGTAGCTCCTCTAGGTTGAGTTGACATGCTACCTGCTAGTGTGTCACCCTAGTGGTCTTCTTGCTTTGGAGGATGTAAGTATGCTATGCTTTCCTTTTTACTTTTCCACTACACACAAATGAGTGCCTTATTAATTTCATAGGCCTTAACGCATGGCCGATAAGCTACGTCATATTAGCTTCATTTAAGAGGATGTGAGTCTACTATGCTTTTTTCTTGGATTAGCCTTTTTTCGCTGACTCAGTAGAGTATATTTGGGGTTTAGGATAAGTCCCCTAGTGGCTCCTTACCTCCTTACTAGTTCAAGTCTAGGTCAAGTCCTTCCTTGGGGATCCCCGCTTAGTAGTCGCTCTAGGTTAGATACCATCTATCCCGCCGATGACTGACTATCCCAACAATTAGTTCCACTTGGTAAGCCTACATGCCTTCTTTCTAGATTGATCATTTCACACCAACGGGCACCTTATGTTGGTTGGTTCTAACTATACTGACGGTACACAACTCATGCTGACAGATACACCTTAGGTTGGTTGGTTCTCGCACCTTAGGATACACCACTCATGGTAGATGTAAGTCTGCTACACTTTCTCCTTGAGTTGGCCACCGTACACTTCTAAGCTTTCTTTTCCAAGGCATAGGATAAGACCCCTAATAGCACCTCCCCTATGGGCACTATATTTAGATCACTTCTTTTGCAACCCCATTTAGACAATAGTCGAGTTATTATTGGATTGGACAGTTCCCAATTCCTAGTAACTACCCCTGTGGTTGGAGAATTTGTCCTATGGATGTGCAGATTCTCCCTTGGTCTAATAAATCTGAGATAGGTTAAGGTTGACATAGCCTCTTCTTAGTGTGGTCTTTTGCATACCAACATGGTCCATGCGAAGATATAAACAAAATATATATTCACTTGTGGATTAGGTGGACACCCTTAGTGATACCTTTTCCCAAGTAGGAATCCTATCTTAAGGGAAGCGTCAAAAAAACTCCCTATAGGAATTTCCTGACTACTATTAAGTTGATATAAGTCCCTAACAGCATTCACTCAGTAGTCGCCCTAAGTCAGGTTTGATTTGTTGTGATATGAACTGGTCACCCTTGTGATTGTTCCCTGCTTTAAAAGATGTAAGTTTGCTACACTTTCTTCTTAGCACATCCATTACACATCGAAAGAAAACCCTTTAGGTTGGCTAGCTCTACCCCATAGCCAGTAGACTATCCCTTTGGATTTGTAAATCTGAGATAGGATAAGTCTAATATAGCCCCTTCTTAGTGGGTCCATCGCACACTAACATGGTCCATAAATTAAATCTTCAAATTTGATTGAGTTCACATCCCCAACAGATATGCCCTCAATTCAAAATCAAACTAAACTAAACAAACCATATCAAATCATTTGAATTTAAGATATAATTAATCCTGACTACTTTTGAGTTGACATAAGTCTCTAGTGGTATTCACAAAGTAGTTGTCCTAGGTTAGGTTTGATTTGTTGTTCATCCAATAGGTCACCCTAGTGGTTATTCCTCGCTTTAGAAGATGTAAGCCTATTATGCCTTCTTCCTAGCATAACCATTGCACACTGAAAGGCAACCCATTAGGTTGCCTAACTTTACCCTGCAGTCAGTAGACTATCCATTTAGATTTATAAACCTAAGGTGGGTCAAGGTTGATATAGCCACTTCTTAGTGGGTTCATCGCATAGTAATAGGATCCATACATTAACTCAGGTTAAATTAAACCCTATCTGATTTTCCCCAATGGAGCCCCAAATTATATGTAAATTAGTCAAGCATATAAATCAAATTCAAAACTAACCTCCCTAGTGGAGCCAAATTAAACCAACTCCCCTAGTAGAATGTATATTAAAAATATCCAACCAAACTCTTATTCCCAACAATTTCATCCCTAAACAAATCTATGAAATCAAACTCAAATCCAATACCCAGCGGATAACCTGAATAGTGTGCCATAATGCATGATGCTACACTATGTTAGAGAATCCTATATTATAATACACTATAACTTATTATATTATATTACATATCACATCACAAAGGATTACTTTAGATAAAAAAAAATATGTCTAAATAATAAAAAACTATATATACTCTACTACATTATACTATAACAAACTAAAATTTGTTAAACAACAAGTAGTAATACATAATAGTATGCCATAATGCATGATGCTACACTATGTTATGTCATCTTATATTATAATACACTATAACATATTATATTATATTATATTACATATCACATCACAAAGGATTACTTTAGATAAAAAAATTTGTCTAAATAATAAAAAACTATATATGTTAGTCGTATTACTTACATATTTTAAATTGAAATAATTTATTATGATGACATGCTCCACCTATTATGAATTTGGCCAAATTCAACCATTTTAAAGTCTAAATCAACATTCTTATAAATAATGCTAGTGTAGGCTCGACTGCATAATTATAAAACATTAAAAGAATTTAAAATGTGCAAAACAATATATTACGATATATGATGCTATACTATGCCACAACATATAATATTTATTTAGAACATATAATCTTACATTTTATACTATAAGTGGCATAACATCACATGAGCGAGGGAGAATGGAGTCCGTCCTCCATTCCTTACTTGATCCGCCTTACACCATCTTGGATCAATTCCAAAAGGATCTGACACATTCATGACATCGATCAAAGAGGATCCAATGATCAAGATCACTCAACATGCAAGTTTTCTTCAAAAAGCACCAACCCATTTTTGTCTAAGGATTAATTTTGGAAGCATACCTCATCGGAACTCAAGATCGGTGGCTCGAATGTTTGTGGAAGCTTCATCTAGTTGAGATGAAGACCTATTGAGCAACAATTGGATCAATTCCTTGATGTTTGCTTAAAAGGCCACAAATGAATGATTTGGAGCTCAACTTTGATCAAGGTCCTACCTCTTGTGCTTAAGAAGCTTGGGAGATGATTTATTCTTCTTAGACGAGCCCTAGGGAAGGTGCGTGCAAAGTTAATTTGAGTTTCATTGAGAAATGAAGAAGTTAGGTTAGAAATGGGAGTGTCTTATTTCATGATGGACGAGAATGGCATTTTTTGATTGAAGAATGAGCTTGGAAGCTTAGGGAATGGCTCTAGCGACTCTTCTTGGGTAGCTAGGGCTCTAAGAAATGATTTTTTTTTTATGTTTGAGTGGAAACAAGGGGCTGTATACCCCCTTTTATTTTGATCGAATGGTGGGATCAGGTTTGGCTTCTAATGGCTGTCCGATCATCTCACAGAGTCATGGGTGACAAGGAGGAAGTGAGTTGGCTCGACTTAGTTAGTTGAAGGTGTTGAGGTGGCTGTGAAGGAGGAATAATGGGTGACCTATGGGTTTCAAATGCTCTAATGGGGAGGGTTAGGTGATTTCACCTCCCATGGTCATGGAAAACCCAACCACCCCTTGGGTCGGGTGGGCAAGGGTGTCCCTAGGTAGATAAGTGGGAGAGTACCAAGAATGGAAATGACCACTTACATGAGTGATTTGTCTCATATGATGTCCTCTACTCAAGCTTAGAATGATCATTTGGCATTGGATTTGATTTGGGCAGATTTGAAATGAACCAAAAGTGGGTTAGCCCAAATTTCAAGTCAATTGGAGTTGATTTGATTTGGTTAGTTTGACTCATTTGCCACATGACAATTTAGGATGCTTTGGTTCAATTGGTTTGGTTTAGTTTATCTTATATTTGATTTTGACTCATTTTAATTCAATTGGGTCAAATGGGTTAAGTTCACCAATTTGACCAAATTGGCCAAATTATCAATGGTTGGATGTTGGTTTGGGTTTAGTTCACCAGTTGAAGATGATTGTAGGCTTTGGTTTCAATTAATTTGTATTTGGTTTTGATTTATGCCAACTTGACCCTTTAGGTCAATTTGGGCTAAGTAGGTCAATTGGGTTCAATTAGGTCCAATCATGGCTTTGGTCAAATTCAATAATCAATTTGGAATGAACTTGAGCAATTGGTTATAATCAAATGGGTTTATATTTTGATTTGACCCAATTTGGTCTTTTAGGTCAATTTGGGTCAACTTGGGTTAAGAGGGCCAATTGGGTTTGGTTTGACTCAATTGAAGGTCAAATCATATTCAAATATTAATTTTGATTTGCTATGAATCATTAATTTCAAAGGATTTTGATTAGGTTGCAATTTAGTTAGTTTGGGTTCATATGGGTTAAAGGGTTGACTTGGTCAAATGACCAAGCTGACTTGGCTTGACCTAAATTATGGCAATTGATCAACCTAGGGTGATCAACAATCATAATGGGAGGTTTTGATCGACTTGATTCAATCCAATTTGGGTAGGATTACAACTTGGCTCAAATAGGTCAAATTGCCCACTTTGGGTCAAGTGGACTAATTGGACTTAGTTGGCTTAATTTTTGGTTGAGTTTTATTTAGTTGAGTTTATATATGGATTTGGGATTAATATATAAATTCAATTGCAATTGGCTTAGTTCAAATGGGTTTTGGTTTATTTGAACATTTCAAGTCAAAAGGGTTAAGTTGGTTTGAGTTGGGTTGATTTTAGTTTAGCTTGATGATTGTAGATTTAATTTATACTTTTCAATAAGTTTGAAGGTATGACTGATTCATGAGAAAATCAATTGAATTTGTGTTTTGGAATGTAGGAATTTTGCTAAGTCCATGGAGTTGGGTCATGTGGCTTAGGTTTGGATTTTGATTTAGTTTGATTTAGTTATATTTCATTTAAATTTGTCAAGATGATTGAAAATATGGTTGATTTGTGAGAAAATCATTGAGTTTGACTTGATTTGGATTAAGATTTGGTCAGGTCATATGGATTAAAAAAGGGTTTTATTTTAATTTGATTTAGTTTGTTTTAGTTTTGATCATTTGAATGTAGATTTGATTTATTTTTATGAAGATGATTGAAGATATAAATTGATTATAAGAAACTAAATTGATTTTGGATTGATTTGGATTAAGATTTGGCAAAGTCTTAGGATAGGTCATATGGCCTAGGAAAGGTTTCAAGTTTGGATTTGATCATGGGCTTCAATCATTTGGTTTTAGAATTTGGGTTTGGATTTGGATTTTAATTTAATGTTTGAATTGAACTTGAGGTTTGGTTTTAGAAGGTGAACATGGATTGGATTGGGGTTGTAAGGTAGGTGGATTATCCTAATCCCTAAGGCATAACCTAATCCTATGGTTAACCTTTCTAAGTCTTTAGGCTTGTGTTAAGTGTTTACCCAATTGCTAGAAGTGTCTTACGACCAGGGAAGTCTTAGTATTTAGAAGAATCCTATGTCTAAGATGGGAAGAATGAATCTGCACTCCAAAAGTGAGGTCAATAGGCCTTAGGCTCTATAGTGTTGCCCTTTGAGATAGATGATTGGAAGACCTAAACCAAGTTTCATATTATAGACTCAGACACATCTTTCAACACTTTGCTAGGGAGATCATAGATACAAGAGAACAACATAATTCCATCTTCTCTACATCAACATATAAAGTTTATGAGAGATGGGATCATCTACGATGTCAAAGGAGATCTCAAGCCATTTACAGTTCACGAGGTCGGCATATATGATAAAGCGGCTTACTACCTCACTCAAAATCAACAAGTCTATTCTCTTTAACTTGCCCAACTATAAAAATATAATAAAAAAAAAAAGAAAAGAAAAAGAAAGAGAATAAGAAAAATAAAATAAAAGAGAAAAAGAAAAAGAAAATAAAAGGGAGTGGAAATAGACTTAGAGGAGGAAGTGGAGCCTGATATTAGATTCCACCCATAGTTCATTACTCCATTCAAACATATGGGTAAGATGACTTGACATCCACTTTCTGCTAACTCCCTGCTTATTGGTGATCTCCTAGATGAACAAATTATGAACTAAGGGGATACTAGCATTCATCGCTAGGACATGTACTATGATGGTGCGGCTTCCTCTCAAAGAAGAGAATAACCATAATCTACTATTCCAGAAAAAGTAAGGTTAGGAATAATTCTCTTAACTCTGGACAGCGAAGTGATGAGATTCTCATATCATCTGTCCAATCCTTGCACCAATAATGAAGCTAAATATGTGGCTCTGATTGCTAATTTGGAGTTAGTCGTTACTCTAAACATCCAAAACATCAAAATCTTTGAGGATTATCAGCTAGTTATCAACCAAATTTTTGGGTCCTATAAGGTTATAAAGCCCAAGCTCCACCAATACCACAAGTACACTATGGAGTTGTTGGCCCAAATCCTAGTGGTTAACATTTGTAAGATTCCTCGAGGAGAGAACGTGATAGTGTACGCTTTCCCCAAGCTTGCCAAGGAGTTGGCATGTTCAGAGGATGTGTCCATATCAATAAAGGTCCAAAATAGATAAGTTTTATCCCTTATTGGTACTGAACTTATCAAAAATTAAAATTACTCTCTTGATGGGGAGGTTGCCATTCCCAAGAAGGATGAGGAGTTAGATTGGAGGTAACCATTCATGGATTACCTAAATAAAGGCAAACTACCTCAAGAGATATCCCAAGCCCATCAGATTAAGCAGAGAGCACTTTCATATGCTCTTATGGATGGTGTCTTATGCCAATGGATGTTTGGTCATATGTGGTTACATTATTTAGATAAGAACGAAGCTTGTAAGATCATGACTGAGGTACACTAGAGATTATGTGGAGCTAACCAATCCAATTTAAAGATGGAAGCCAAGATCAAGAGACTGGGATACTACTGGACAGTGATGATCAAATATTGCATGGATACGGCTAGGTGATGCCACCAATGTCAATACATGGTGTGATCCTACACCAACCACCCAACATTATACGTCCTACATTGGCTTCATGGCCATTCGAGTGTTGAGGTACCGACATAGTGGGTCCTATTGATCCTGTTTCTTCCAAGGGTCATTAGTTCATCTTAGATGCTACTGACTACTTTTCCAAATGGGTGAAGGTAATTCTGCTCAGAGAGGTCACAACTTAGCATATTCCATAGTTTTCTAGAAACCATATCATATATAGGTTCAGAGTACTTCAATAAATTATATCTGATAATTATACTGCATTCAAGAGCATTGAGATCAACAACTTTGCTCGGAGACACATAATAGATTGAAAATAATCTACCATCAACTACCCAAGGGAAAAGGGCTTAGCAGAAGCCTTCAACAAAATTGTCATTCAAATAAAGATGAAGACACTCAAAAATAACAAGAGATAGTGGCTTGAGCACTTAGTTGAAGGTTTATGGGCCTACCACCCCACATATAGAACTCCAACTCAATCTAGTCCTTTCTCTTTAGTGTATGGGTCTTAAATTGTTCTACCATTTGAAGTCCAACTCCCATCACCAAGGATAGTTTTGGGTAGCAAGATCACAATAGAGCAGAACACAAAGTTACAGTTAGAAGAGCTTGAAGGTTTAGAGGAGAGACGCATACGAGCAAGCCAAAACCTCGAGTTATACATAGCTAAAATGATTCAAGCTCACAACAAGTTGGTTTTTCCTTAAGCTTTTCAAGTAGTAGAGCTTATTATAGTTCTAAGGAGATCGATTGTTGTTCATCGTAAGATGGGAGGCATGTTTGAACCCACTTGGGAAGGCCCTTTTGCCATAGAGAATGCCTACCAAGGTGGATCTTATCAACTTATTAATCATAAGGGAGAGAGCCCAATACTTCCAATCAATGGGCTCTACTTAAAAAATTATTATAAATCTTGTTTGAAAATAATTATCATCTTTAAAAATTCCATTTTGAATTCAATCACTTCCATGATGATAGTATTCTTGTTTGCGAATCTGCCTCAATGTGTTTAGGGTAAGTGTAAGGAACTCGAGTGGCTTTCTATCCTTTGTCGACAGAATGCAAACACAAACTACACACAAACATATAAAATAAACACATATATTTTGTCTTAGACTCCTCTGAGTTGAGATAACGCCCTCAGTGACACTCACTCAGTAGCTCTTCTAGGTCGAGTTGACATGCTACCTGCTAGTGTGTCACCCTAGTGGTCTTCTTGCTTTGGAGGATGTATGTATGATATGTTTTCCTTTTTACTTGTCCACTACACACAAATGAGTGCCTTATTAATTTCATAGGCCTTAACGTGTGGCCGATAAGCTACATCATATTGGCTTCATTTAAGAGGATGTGAGTCTGCTATGCTTTCTTCTTGGATTAGCCTTTGTTCGCTGACTCAGTCGAGTATATTTGAGGTTTAGGATAAGTCCCCTAGTGGCTCCTTCCCTCCTTACTAGTTCAAGTCTAGGTCGAGTCCTTCCTTGGGGATCCCGCTTAGTAGTCACTCTAGGTTAGATAGCATCTATCCCGCCGATGACTGACTATCCCAACAATTAGTTCCACTTGGTAAGCCTACATGCCTTCTTTCTAGATTGATCATTTCACACGACGGGCACCTTATGTTGGTTGGTTCTAACTATGCTGATGGTACACAACTCATGTTGACAGATACACATTAGGTTGGTTGGTTCTCGCACCTTAGGATACACCACTCATGGTAGATGTAAGTCTGCTACACTTTCTCCTTGAGTTGGCCACCATACACTACTAAGCTTTCTTTTCCAAGGCACATGATAAGACCCCTAATAGCACCTCCCCTGTGGGTACTATATTTACATCACATCTTTTATAACCCCATTTAGACAGTAGTCGAGTTATTATCGGATTGGACAGTTCCCAATTCCTAGTAACTACCCCTGTGGTTGGAGAATTTGTCCTATGGATGTGCAGATTCTCCCTTGGTCTAGTAAATCTGAGATAGGTTAAGGTTGACATAGCCTCTTTTAGTGTGGTCTTTTGCACACCAACATGGTCCATGCGAAGATATAAACAAAATATATATTCACTTGTGGATCAGGAGGACACCCTTAGTGATACCTTTTCCCAAGTAGGAATCCCATCTTAAGGGAAGTGTCAGCAAAACTCCCTATAGGAATTTCCTGACTACTGTTAAGTTGATATAAGTCCCTAACAGCATTCACTCAGTAGTCGACCTAAGTCGGGTTTGATTTGTTGTGATATGAACTGGTCACCCTTGTGATTGTTCCCTGCTTTAGAAGATGTAAGTTTGCTACTCTTTCTTCTTTGCACATCCATTACACATTAAAAGAAAACCCTTTAGGTTGGCTAGCTCTACCCTATAGCCAGTAGACTATCCCTTTGGATTTATAAATCTGAGATAGGATAAGTCTAATATAGCCCCTTCTTAGTGGGTCCATCGAACACTAACATGGTCCATAAATTAAATCTTCAAATTTGATTGAGCTCACATCCCCAATAGATATGCCCTCTATTCAAAATCAAACTAAACCAAACAAACCATATTAAATCATTTGAATTTAAGATATAATTAATCCTGACTACTTTTAATTTGACATAAGTCTCTAGTGGTATTCACAAAGTGCCCAGTCGTTCGATTTGTTGTTCATCCAATAGGTCACCCTAATTGTTATTCCTCGCTTTAGAAGATGTAAGCCTGCTATGCCTTCTTCCTAGCATTACCATTGCACACTGAAAGGCAACCCATTAGGTTGCCTAACTTTACCCTGCAGCTAGTAGACTATCCATTTGGATTTATAAACCTAAGGTGGGTCAAGGCTGATATAGCTACTTTTTAGTGGGTTCATCGCACAATAATAGGATCCATACATTAACTCAGGTTAAATTAAACCCTATCTAATTTTCCCCAATGTAGCCCCAAATTATATGTAAATTAGTCAAGCATATAAATAAAATTCAAAACTAACCTCCCTAGTGGAGCCAAAATAAACCAACTCCCCTAGTAGAATGTATATTAAAAATATCCAACCAAACTCTTATTCCCAACAATTTCATCCTCAAACAAATCTATGAAATCAAACTCAAATCCAATCGAGATAACTCTACATATAATGCATGATGCTACACTATGTTAGAGAATCCTATATTATAATACACTATAACATATTATATTATATTATATTACATATCACATCACAAAGGATTACTTTAGATAATAAAAATTTGTCTAAATAATAAAAAACTATATATACTCTACGACATCATACTATAACAAACTAAAATTTGTTAAACAACAAGTAGTAATACATAATAGTATGCCATAATGCATGATCCTACACTATGTTATGGAATCCTATATTATAATACACTATAACATATTATATTATATTATATTACATATCACGTCACAAAGGATTACTTTAGATAAAAAAATTTGTCTAAATAATAAAAAACTATATATGTTAGTCATATTACTTACATATTTTAAATTGAAATAATTTATTATGATGCCATGCTCCACCTATTATGAATTTGGCCAAATTCAACCATTTTAAAGTCTAAATCAACATTCTTATAAATAATTCTAGTGTAGGCTCGACTGCATAATTATAAAACATTAAAAGAATTTAAAATGCGCAGAACAATATATTACGATATATGATACTATACTATGCCACAACATATAATATTTATTTAGAACTTATAATCTTACTTATAATCTTACATTTGATTTAGGGTTAGGGTTTAGGGTAATCAAATCTCTAACAATCAAGAGAAATTCTCTTGAAGACATTTTCTTTAGCTACCATAACTATGTTAGGATTAAGTCATTCTTTAGATCTACTCCTAATGACATCTTTAAGGTTTAGGGTTTAGGGTTTGATTTATGGCTTAGGTTTAAGGTTTAAGGTTTAGGGTTTATTGTTTATAGTTTAGGGTTTAGGGTTTTTTGTTTATGGTTTTAGGGTTCAAGGTCTAGGGTTTAGGGTTTAGGGTTTTAAGGTTTATGGTTTATGGTGTAGGGTTTACAGTTTAGAGTTTAGGGTCTAGGGTTTAGGGTTTAGTGTTTAGGGTTTTTAAGATTTAATGTTTTGGGTTTTGGGTTTTGGTTTTAGGTTTAGGGTTTAAGTTTTAGTTTAGGGTTTAGGGTTTAAGGTTTGTTTTAATAGAGAACAAATTCATATTCAACATTTCTTCTTTTGATTTCATAAACCAAGTAGCACCCTAAGTTTTCTAAAACATAAGTGACAATGTACATAAAAAATGAGCACCCATAGAGCAAATCAAAAACACTAGATAAGTAGAATCATATCTACTATAAAGACATATTTCCATAAGCAGCAGATCAGATTGATCGTTCTTCATTTTCTCCAGTTCCCATCAGAACCACCCTCACCTCTCGAATAGTGGGATCTGCCATCATATAACTGATCTCTCCCTCCTCCACCATGACAGTTGTAACCTCTGTCACTCCTCCTACCTCAATAAACACCACTACTCTGATCATCATCTCCATATCCACTAGCACCTCCATATCCCCCACCACCACTATAATAACCACAACCTCTGCCTTTGCCTCCATCGTCAGATCAAGACTGAGCCTAGTTGACTGTGATATTGCATCCATCAAGGTTCTACCAATTCAAAGGGTTTAGGTTTAGTTTAGGGTTAGTTTAGGGTTTAGGGTAAAGAGTTTAGGGTTTAGGGTTTGTGGTCTAGGGTTTAGGGTTGTAGGTCTTAGGGTTTAGGGTTTAGGGTTTAGGGATTAGGGTTTAGGGTTTTAAGGTTTAGGGTTTAGGGTTTACAGTTTAGGGTTTTAGGGTGTTAGAGTTTAGGGTTTAAGGTTTAGGATTTAGGTTTTAGGATATTTTTTTAAATTAAGTAAACTGGTAGGTTCAGGTTTATTTAGTTTATTTTTTTATTTATTTGAGTTTATTTTATTTTTTATTTTTATTTAGGTTTTTTTATTTTTATTTAGTTTAGTTTATTTATTTTAGTTTTGTTTATTTTAGTTTATGTTAGTTATTTTAGTTTAATTTTTAGGTTAAGGTTTTTTTTAGTTGAGTTTTAATTTTCATTTATTTTGAAGGTTTAGGTTTAGGTTTTATTTTGAAGGTTTATGTTTTAGGTCATTATTTTAGGCTTATTTTTAGGTGTACTTTTATATTTTATTTTTTTAGTTTAGGTTTATGTTTATTTTTAGTTTATTTTATTTCATTTAGTTTTGGTTTAGGTTTAGGCTTAGTTTATTTTAGGTTTAGGTTTAAATTTTATTTATTTAAGTTTAGTTTATTTTAGTTTATGTTTTAGTTTAGTTTATTTTTATTTTAGGTTTAGGTTATTTTTTAAGATTAGGATTTAGGTATTATTATTTATTTATTTTTAGGTTTACCTTTTATGTTTAGGTTTACATTTAGTTTTTATTTTATTTTATTTTATGTTTATTTTATTTTTATTTTATCCAATTTATTTTATCGGTTTTATTCTTTTTATTTTATGTTTTAGTTTAATTTAGGTTTTCTTTATTTTAGTTTATTTTTCCATATTTTTATTCCAGGTTTAGGTTTAGGTTTTAGTTTAGGTTTTATTTTATTTATTTATGTTGGTTTTACTTATTTTATTTTAAGTTTATTTAGTTTTAGGGTTTAAGGTTTAGAGTTTTTTTTTAGAATTTAGGGTTAGAGTTTTAGGGTTAAATGTTAAGGGTTTAGAGTTTTAGTTTTATTTAGGGTCCATTTTTAGGTTGTGGTTAGTTTAGGTTTTGGTTTAGAGTTTTAGGGTTTAGGGTAAGGCCAGGTTTTAGGGTTTTAGGGTTTAGGATTTATGAGGTTTATGTTTAGTTCTTTTAAGAAAAATTAAGTAAATAGAGGATTAGTTTATTTAGTTTATTTATTTTATTTTAGTTTATTTTATTTTTATTTTATTTAGTTTTCTTTTTATTTTATTTAGTTTGGTTTATTTATTTAGTTTAGGTTTTTATTTTAGTTTATTTTAGGTTTAGTTTAGTTTATTTTAGTTTAGTTTATTTTATTTTATTTTTAGGTTTAGGTTTTATTTTTATTTTTAATAGGTTTTTATTTTATTTTATTTAGGTTTATGTTTTAAGTTTTATTTTGGATTATTTTAGGTTTTATTTTTAGTTTAAGTTTAGGTTTATTTTACTTTATTTTATTTATTTTAGGTTTGATTTAGTGATTTAGTTTATTTTGGTTTAGGTTTAGGTTTCATTTATTTTAGTTTTAGTTTATTTATTTGGGTTTATTTTTATTTTTACTTTATTTAGGTCTTTATTTTAAGGGTTTAAGTTTTTCATTTTATTTTACATTTTATTTTAGGTTTTTTTTTAGGTTTTATTTAGTTTTAATTTTATTTAATTTTAGGTTTATTTTATTTTTATTTTAGGTTTTTTTTTTATTTAGGTTTTTTATTTTTTAGTTTAGTTTAGGTTTTTATTTATTTTATTTTAGCTTAAATTTATTTTTTATTTTTTTCTTTTTTTAGGTTTAAGTTTTAGTTTAGGTTTGATTTTATTTTTTTTTTTATTTTATTTTGGTTTTAGCTTAAGGTTTAGGGTTTTGTGCTAGATGAGGGTTTTGGTTTTGCATTTAGGGTTTGGTTTGGGTTTAGGGTTTAGCTAGTTTTAGGGTTTAGGGGTGGTTTAGGGTTTTAGAGTTTTGGGTTTATGATTTAGGGTTTAGGGTTTAGGTTTTTGGCCCAAGGTTCAAGTTTTAATTTAGGGTTTATGGTTTTTGGTCATTTTTTTAAGAGAGAACAAATTTAGATTGAACATTGCTTCTTTTCTATTTCATCAACTAAGTAACACACCATGTTTTTTGAGAAATAAGCGAAGACATGGATAAAAAATGAACACATATAGAGCAAATCAAAAGCCTTATATAACTTGAACTATCTCTACTATAAAAACCCAGGTCCATAAGCAGCTGATCGGATCGGTCGTTCTTCCATTTCTCCAGTTCTCATATAAAATACCCAGGCCTCTCGTTTAGTGGGATCAACCATCATATCCCTGATCTCTCCCTCCACCTCCACCACTTTGTAACCTCTGTCGCTCCTCCCGTCTCCATAACTACCATTGCTCCAACCACCACCTCCATATCCAACAGCACCTCCTGATCCCCCATAACCACTACGATAACCACCGCCTCCCGCCTTCTCGCCCATCGCCAAATCTAGATGAGCCTGGCTCAAGGATGTTCTCGCCATCAAGGTTCTCACATTCTTATGGTTTAGGTTTATTAGGTTTTCGTGGTTTATTTTTAAATTTATTTAGTTACTTTAGGTTTAGATTTAGTTTAGGTTTAGGGTTTAGGTTAGGGTTTATGGTTTAGGGTTCAGTGGTGTAAGGTTTAGTGGTTTGTGGCTTTTGGGTTTTAGAGTTTATGCTTTTAGGGTTAGGTTCTAGGATTAGGGTTTTGGGTTTAGGCTGTAG
Organism: Cymbidium sinense; assembly: GCA_021442155.1. NCBI lineage: Eukaryota > Viridiplantae > Streptophyta > Magnoliopsida > Asparagales > Orchidaceae > Cymbidium > Cymbidium sinense. Next base: position 154,371 of record JAKCPB010000163.1, read on the forward strand.
GATATACTGTTTAAGATTTAGGGTTTAGGGTTGTAGGTTTAGGGTTGTAGGCTTAGGGTTTAGGGTTAATTTTTAGGTTTGGAGTTTAGGGTTTAGGGTTTAGGGTTTAGGGTTCATGATTTAGGGTTTAGGGTTTCTTTTATAAATTAAAACCGACAGTTTAGTTTATTTAGTTTTATTTATTTATTTTAGTTTATTTTATTTTTATTTTTATTTAAGTTTATTTTTATTTTATTTAGTTTAGTTTATTTATTTTAGGTTTATTTTTTTTAGTTTTGGTTTCTTATTTTAGTTTATTTTTTTAGGTTTAGGTTTAGGTTTATTTTTAGTTGAGTTTTATTTTTATTTTATTTTTTAGGATTATGTTTTATTTTTTATTTTAAGATTAGGTTTAGATTTTTATTTTATTTTTTATAGGTTTAGGTTTTAGTTTTTTATTTCAGGTTAATTCTTAGGTTTTATTTTGTAGTTAAGGTTTAGGTTAATTTTATTTTATTTTAATTAGTTTTGGTTTAGGTTTAGGTTTAGTTAATTTTCGGTTTAGGTTTAGGTTCTATTTGTTGTAGTTTATTTTATTTTAGTTTAGGTTGAGGTTTATTTTATTTTGTTTATTTTATTTTTATTTTAGTTTAGGCTTTTTATTAGGTTAGAGTTTAGGTTTAGGTTTTATTTATTTTAATTTAGTTTATTTTAGTGTAGGTTTAGGTTTATTTTACTTAAACTTTAGGTTTTGGTTTTTTTAGTTTGGGGTTCACATTTTTGTTTATAGTTTAGGGCTTTTGGTTTTTTTGTTAACAAAAAACAAATTTAGATTCAACATTTCTTCTTTTTGATTTTATCAACCAAGTAACACACTAAGTTTTCTAAGACATAAGCGATGACATAGATAAAAAATGAGCATGCATAGAGGAAATAAAAACCCTAGATAATTAGAATCTTGTCTACTATAAAGACACAATTGCATAAGCAGCAGATTGGATCGATCGTTCTTCGATTTCTCCATTTCCCATCAGAAGCCCCCCAGCCACTCGAGTACCAGGATCGACCATCATATCCCCGATCTCTCCCTTGACTACCACCATGGCTGTAACCTCCGTTGCTTCTCCCACCTCCAGAACCACCACTGCTCTGATCACCACATCCATATCCACCAACACCTCCAGATCCCCCACCCCCACTACGATAACCACCGCCTCCGCCTTTGCCTCCACTGCCAGATCTAGATTGAACCTGGTTGACGATGATGTTCCTGTCATCATGGTTCTGCCCATTCTTAGGGTTTAGGTTTAGGTTTAAGTTTATTAGGTTTTAGGGTTTAGGTTTATTTTTTTATTTATTTAGTTACTTTAAGTTTAGGTTTAGGGTTACAGGTTTAGGGTTTAGGGTTTATGGTTACAGTTTAGGGATTAGGGTTTAATGTTTAGGGTTTAGGGTTTTAGGGTTTATGCTTTTAGGTTTTAAGGTTTATGGATAGGGTTTAGGGTTTAGGGTTTAGGTTTTTTAGGGTTTAGGATTTAGGGTTTATAGTGTAGGGTTGTAGGTTTATGGTTTAGGGTTTAGGGCTTAGAGTTTAGGATTTGGTGTTTAAAGTTTTTTTTTAAATTAAGTAAACTGATAAGTTTATGATTATTTAGTATATTTAGTTTATTTTTTATTTTTATTTAGGTTTATTTTTTAGTTTTATCCAGTTTAGGTTATTTATTCTAGGTTTATTTATTTTAGTTTAGTTTATTTATTATAGTTTATTTTTTAGGAATAGGTTTAGGTTTAGGTTTATTTTTTAGTGTAGTTCTATTTTATTTGATCTTTAAGGTTTAGGTTTTATATTTTATTTTTAAATTTAGGTTAAGGTTCTTATTTTATTTTTTTATGTTTAGGTTTTAGGTTTTTATTTTGGGTTTATTTTTAGGTTTTATTTTTAAGTTTAGGTTTAGCTTCATTTTTAGTTTATTTTATTTTATTTTATTTAGTTTAAGTTTAGATTATTTTATGTTTAGGTTTTGGTTTATTTATTTTAGTTTAGGTTTAGGTTTATTTCTTTATTTATTATTTATTTATTTTCAATTTAGGTTTTTTTAGTTTAGGATTTAGGTTTTATTTTTTATTTATTTTTAAGTTTTATTTTTTGGTTTATTTTTAGATTTTGGTTTTTATTTAGTTTTAGTTTTATTTTTATTTTAGGTTTTTTTTTAATTTTTAGTTTTTATTTTATTTAGGTTTTTTACTCTTAGGTTTATTTGATTTTTAGTTTAGTTTAGGTTTTTTTTTTATTTTTTTAGTTTTTTTTTAATTTTTTATTTTATTTTATTTTTAGGTTTAGGGTTTAATTAGTTTAGTTTAGTTATTGCTATTAATTTTTGTTTTATTATGTTTATTTGTTAGTTATTAGTTTATTAGGGTTTAGGTTTATTAGTTTATTTAAGGTTTAGGTTTATTAGTTTAGTTTATTATTATTATTATTATTAATTCTTTAATTATTTTTTTTGTTTTGGGTTTATTTGGTTTTAGGTTTAGTGTTTTTTTGTGTTTATTGGGGTTATTGTGGTTTAGTGTTTTTTTAGTTTAGTTTTAAATTTTGGTTTTTATTTAGTTTTAGTTTAGGTGGGGTTTATTAGTTTTAGTTAGTCTTTAATTTAGTTATTTTTTAATTATTAGTTTAGGGTTTATTTTTAGTTTTGGGTTTCATTAGTTCATAGTTTATTAGTTATTATTACTTTAGTTAGTTTTTATTAGTTTTTTGGGATTCAATTTTAGTTTAGTTTATTAGTTTAGGTGTTTTAGTCTTTTAGTTTAGTTTAGTTTTTATTTTTAGTTTAGTTATTATTGGATTTTATTGGTTTGGTTTTATAAGTTTAGGGTTTAGTTTTATTATTTATTAGTTTATTATTACGATTGTTATTATTATTATTACTATTATTATTATTATTATTATTATAATAATTATTATTATTATTAGTTTTAGTTAGTTTTAATTTGTTTATTATTACTATTATTATTATTATTATTATTATTACTATTATTTTATTAGTTTTAGTTTTTAGGTTTATTATTAGTTATATTATTATTTATTTAGTTAGTTTTGTGAGTTTTAGTTATGTTTTATTATTAGTTATTAGTTAATTATTAGTTTTATTATTTATTATTATTATTATTATTATTATTATTATTATTATTATTATTATTACTATTATTTTATTAGTTAGTTTAGTTTATTTTGTAGGGTTTTATGGTTTTTGTTAGTTTAATTGGTTTTCATTATTATTATTATTTTAGTTATTTTAATTAGTTTTAGTTTTCAGGTTTATTATTAGTTTTATTATTATTTATTTAGTTAGTTTTGTGAGTTTTAGTTAGGTTTTATTATTATTTATTAGTTAATTATTTATAATTATTAGTTCAATTTTGTTTTATTAGGTTTGGGCTTAGGGTTTAGGGTTAGCTTAGGGTCTAGGGTTAGATTTAGGTTTAGGGTTTAGGCTTCATGGTTTAGGGTTTAGGGTTAGTTTAGGATTTAAGGTTTAGAGTTTTAGGGATTAGGTTTAGGGTTTAGGGTTTTTTTTTGCACTAAATAAACCCGTAGGTTTAAGTTAACTTAGTTTATTTAGTTTATTTTTTATTTTTATTTAGGTTTATTTTTTAATTTTATTTAGTTTTGTTTATTTATTTTATGTTTATTTATTTTAGTTTAGATTTTATTTTTGTTTATTTTTAGGTTTAGGTTTATGTTTATTTTTTTTTAGTTTATTTATTTTAATTTATTTTACATTTTATTTATTTTATTATTATTAGCCAGTTTATTTTAGTTTAGGTTTTATTTTATTTATTTTAGGTTTAGGTTTTATTTATTTTAGTTTAGGTTTAGATTTATTTTATTTTGTTTATTTTAAGTTTAGGTTTTTTTTTTAGTTTAGTGTTAATTTTTTTTAGGTTTTATTTTTAGGTTTATTTTTTAGGTTTATGTTTTTATTTAGTTTTTATTTTATTTTATTTTACTTTAATTTTATTTTTATTTTACATTTTGGCTTGATTTTATTAAGGTTTTTTATTTTTAGATTTATTTTCTTTTTTAGTTTAGTTTAAGTTTTATTTATTTTACCTTTGCTTAATTTTTAGTTTTTATTTTATTTTATTTTTAGCTTTAGGTTTACGCTTAGGTTTAGCTTTTGTTTTACATTTTTATTTTTTATTTTATTTTATTTAAAGTTTAACTTTTTTTTATTAATTTAATTTTAAGTTTTATTTAGTTTAGTTTAGTTTTTTAGGTTTCTGTTATTATGTTTTTAGGGTTTAGTTAAGGTTTAGGGTTTGTAGGGTCGTGAGAGTTTTGTGGTTTTAGGTTTATGGTTTAGGGTTTATGGTTTAGGTTTTAGAGTGGGTTTTGGTTTTGGGTTTTAAGGTTTAAGGTTTGTGGGTTGTTTTGTTATTATTTTCTTCTTTAAATTAAGCAAACTAGGTTTATGTTTATTTAGTTTATTTTTCTTTATTTTAGTTTATTTTAATTTTTTATTTAGGTTTAATTTTATTTTTATTAGTTTAGTTTATTTAATTTAATTTCAATTATTTTAGTTTATTTTTAGGATTATCTTTAGTTTTTTAGTTTAGTTTTATTCTTATTTTGTTTTTTTCATTTAAGTTTTACTTTTTATTTTTAGGTTAATATTTATGTTCTTATTTCATCTTTTTAGGTTTAGGTTTTAGCTTTTTACTTTAGGTTTATTTAAAGGCTTTTTTTAGTTTAGGTTTATGTTTATTTTTAGCTTATTTTATTTTATTTAGTTTAGGGTTTAGGTTTAGTTTATTTTAGGTTTAGATATAGGTTTTATGTATTTTAGTTTAGTTCATTTTAGTTTAGGTTTAGGTTTATATTATTTTGTTTATTTTAGGTTTAAGTTATTTTTTAGTTTAGGGTTCAGGTTTTATTTTTTATTTACTTTTAGGTTTCATTTTTAGGTTTACTTTTTAAGTTTAAGATTTTTATTTAGTTTTTATTTAAATTTATTTTACATTTATTTTATTTTTTATTTTGTTTAGGTTTTATTTTACGTTTTTTATTTTAGATTTATTTTCTTTTTAGTTTAGTTTAGGTTTTTTATTTATTTTATTTATTTTATTTTGGGTTTAGGTTCACGTAGTTTAGGTTTTACTTTAAGTTTTTATTTTATTTTATTTTATTTTTATTATTTAGGTTATTTATTAGTGGGTTTAGTGGTTTAGTTAGGGTGTGGTTTAGGTTTAGAGGAGTTATGGAGGTAGTTTGTGTTTTGGGAAAGTTTAGGGTTTTAGAGTTTAGGGTTTAGGGTTTCAGGTTTAGGGTTTAGAGTTTAGGGTTTTAGGATTTAGGGTTAGAGTTTTTTTTAAATAAACTAAACTGGTATATTTTTATTTACTTAGTTTATTATTTAATTATTTTAGTTTATTTTAATTTGATTTTTATTTAGGTATATTTTTATTTTTATTTAGTTTAGTTTATTTATTTTAGGTTCATTTATTTTAGCTTAGTTCTTTTATTTTATTTATTTTCTAGGTTTGGGATTAGGTTTAGGTTAATTTTTATTATTTTATTTTATTTTCTTAGGTTTGGGTTTCAGGTTTTTATTTAAGATTTGTTTTTAGGTTTTATTTTATAGTTTAGGTTTAGATTTTATTTATTTTAGTTTAGATTATTTTAGTTTAGGTTTTAGTTTATTTTATTTATTTTGGGTTTAGGTATTTATATTAATTAAGGTTTTATTTTATTTATTTATTTTGCATTTCATTTTAGGTTTATATTTTAGGTTTAGGTTTTTAGTTTTGGTTTAGGTTCTTATTTAGTTTTTATTTAGTTTTTATTTTAGATTTATTTTATTTTTATTTTTTATTTAGTTTTTATTTAGTTTTAGGGTTAATTTTAATTTTAGTTTAGTTTATGTTTTATTATTTCATTTTAGTTTAATTTATTTTATAGTTCTAGTTTAAGTTTTATCAGATTTAGGTATGTTTTTTATTTTATTTTTTAGGTTATTTTAGTTTAGGTTTTGGTCAGATTTTTAGGAGGTCATTTGGGGTGAGTGGTTTAGGTGAGGGTGGGTCAGGGTTTAGGTAAGGTCTGAGTGAGTTTAGAGTTTTAGGGTTTATGTTTAGGGTTTAGGGCCCAAGATTTTTTAGGTTTTAAGGAAAGTAGCATGGTGTAGTGGTAGGCTTTTATCTTATGGTCATGGTTTTTATTATATGGTTTAGGTTTAGGTAGTAGGGTTTATGGTATAGATTGGGGTTTAAGATTTAAAATCAAGCAAACCCCAGGTTTTTATTAAGTTATAATTTTATTTATTTATTTTAGTTTATCTTGTTATATTTTAGTTTTATTTATATTTAGTCATTTTTTATGTCCAAGTTTTAAGTTTAGGGTTAGTTAAGGTTTTAGGGTTTAAGTGGGTTTAGTTTTGTGGGTTTATTTTAGGTTTATTTTTAAATTTAGTTTTAGGTTTAGTATTTGGCTTTGGGTTTTTTTAGGTTAGTTTAGTGTTAGAGTTTAGGGTTTGGGGTCTATTGTTCATTTAGGATTTAGGGTTTATGGTTTTGTTTTAGTGGAGTTTAGTTTTAGTGGGTTAGTTTATTAAGTTTAGGGTTGAGTTAGTTTTAGTTTTATGGTTATTTGTGTTAGGGTAGGCATGGGTTTAGGTTTTTTTTTTTTAAATAAAAAGAATAAGGCAAGTAGTTTATTTTAGTTTACTTTTTATTTTTATTTATTTTATTTATCTTATTTTATTTAGGTTTATTTTTATATTGTAATTTTAGTTTAGTTTATTTTATTTAGGTTATTTATTTATTTTAGGTAGCTATTTAGTTTATTTTTAGCCTAGTTTATAAGTTTATTTTGAGTTTTTAATTTTATCTTTTGTTAGGGTTAGTGGGAAAGCCCAGGGCCCATGGTTTAGGGAGGGTCAGTGGGGGTTTGGATGGTTTAATGCTCAGTGAGGTCAGGGTCAGGGTCCAGTTTAATATTTAGAGTGGTAGGATTTAGAGTGTGGTGTTTGTGGAGTGATGTTTTAGGCTTTATGATTTGGGTTGTGGTATGAAACAGGGTTTAGGATCAGGGAGGGGAGGGAGGGTTTAGGGCCTGTGGATCAGGTCAGTAGGTTTGGTATGGCTCAGTGGTTTAGGTAGGTTGTGTGTTCACATTTTAGTTTAGGTTTATTTTTAAATCATAAACCAAGTAGGTTTAGGTATTTTAGTTTTTTAGGGTTGACTTAGCTTGCTTAAGTTTTATTTTAAATTAAGTAAACTAGTAGGTTTAGGTTTATTTAGTTTATTTTAGTTTATTTTAGTTTATTTTATTTTTTATTTCTATTTATGTTTATTTTTATTTTTATTTAATTTACTTTATTTATTTTAGTTTAGGTTTTTTTTTAGTTTCTTTTTTAGGTTTAGGTTTAGGCATAAGTTTATTTTTTAGTTGTGTTTTATTTTTATTTTATTTTTCAAGTTCAATTTTTTTTATTTTTTTAGGTTTAAGTTTAGGTTTTTATTTTATTTTTATAGGTTTAGGTTTTAGGGTTTTATTTCCAATTTATTTTTATGTTTTATTTTTTAGTTTAGGTTTAGGTTTATTTTTAGTTTATTTTATATTATTTATTTTAGGTTTAGGTTTATGTTTAGTTTATTTTAGGTTTAGGTTTAGGTTTCATTTCTTTTAGTTTATTTTATTTTACATTAGGTTTAGTTTTATTTTATTTGTTATTTTAGTTATAGGTTTTTTTTTATTTAGGGCTTAGGTTTTATTTTTTATTTATTTTTGGGTTTTTTTTATGTTTTTGTTTATATTTAGTATTTATTTATTTTATTTTAGGTTTACTTTACATTAATTTTATTTTTATTTTATGTTTAGTTTTTATTTTATTTAGGTTTTTTTATCCATAGGTTCTTTTATTTTTTTAGTCTTTTAAGTTATTATTTATTTTATTTTATTTTCATAGTTTATTTTATTTTATTTTTTAGGTTTAGGTTTTATTTTATTTTATTCTTTTATTTTATTTAGTTTTTTTATTTTTTATTTTTTAGGTTTATTTTAGTTTAGTTTAGGTTTTACATTTAGGGTTTAGGTTTTAGACTTTATGATTTGTTTAGGTTTATTTAGGGTTTGCTGTCAGCTTTAATGATTTAGTTTAGGTTTAGGGTTCCACAGCTTTAGGGTTGTGGGGTTTAAGGTTAAGGATTTTTTAGGGTTTGGGATTTTGGTTTAATTTTAGGGTTTAGGGTTTAGGTTTAGTTTTAGGGTTTATGGTTTCGGGTTTTTTAAAAAAAAATAAGTAAACCCAGGTTTATTTAGTTATTTATTTATATATTTATTCTAGTTTTATTTATTTTTGTTTTGTTTAGGTTTATTTCTTATTTTTTACAGTTTATTTTTTTTTTAAGTTTAGGTTTAGGTTTATGTTTAATTTTTATTTTATTTTATAGTTTTAGGATTTATTTTTATTTTTAGGTTTAGGTTTTGGTTTTTATTTTATTTTTTTAGGTTTAGGCTTTAGGGTTTTATTTTAGATTTATTTTTAGGTTTTATATTTTTGTTTAGGTTTAGGTTTATTTTTATTTTATTTTATTTTATTTTATTTTAGGTTTAGGTTTAGGTTTTAGTTTTATTTATTTTAGTTTAGTTTATTTTGGTTTATGTTTATTTTATTTTGTTTATTTTAGGTTATTTTTTTTTTAGGGTTTAGGTTTTACTTTTTATTTATTTTTAGGTTTGGGTTTTTATTTAGTTTTATTTTAGGTTTATTTTATTTTTATTTTATGTTTCGTTTTTATTTTATTTAAGTTTTTTATTTTTCGGTTTAATTTATTTTATTTAGTTTAGTTTAGGTTTTTTTATTTTAGTTTAGTTTATTTTTTATTTTTATTTTATTATATTTTTAAGTTTATGTTTAGGTTCAGGTTTAGGTTTTAGTTTAGGTTTTTATTTTGTTTTATTTTATTTAGGTTTAGATGTTTTATTTTTTTTTATTTTTATATTTTATTTAGTTTAGGTTTAGGTTTTTATTTCGCCTAGGTTTAGGGTCAGGGTAAGGTTAGGGTTTAGTTTTAGGGTTTAGGGTCAATGTTTTTTTATGATTTATTTTTATTTTCTTAATTTTTCTATTTTTTTAAAATAAGTAAACCAGTAGGTTATTTTATTTTGATTTTTCTATTTTTTTAGGATCATTTAGTTTATTTTATTTTTTTTATTTTGATTTAGCTTTATTTGTATTTTTATTTAGTTTAGTGTATTTATTTTAGGTTTATTTATTTTAGTTTAGGTTTTATTTTAGTTTATTTTTAGGTTTAGGTTTAGGTTTGTTTTATTTTTAGTTTAGTTTTATTTTTATTTTATTTTTTTTTATTTTTTTTATTTTATTTTAGTATTTAGGTTTTTTAATTTGTTTAGAGGTTTTAGGTTTTTTTATTTTAGGTTTATTTTATGTTTATTTTAGTTTAGGTTTAGGTTTATTTTTGTTAATTATTTATTTTAGTTTAGTTTAGGTTTTAGTTTTGATTCTAGGTTTAGTTCAAGTTTTATTTATTTTAGTTTAGTTTATTTTATAGGTTTAGGTTTATTTTATTTTATTTTAGGTTTAGGTTTTTTGTAGGTTTTATTATTTATTTATTTTTTTATTTAGTTTTTATTTCATTATTTTAGGTTTGTTTTAATTTTATTTTAGGTTTAATTTTTATTTTATTTAGGTTTTATTTTTGTTTAGTTTAGGTTTTATTAATTTTATTTTAGTTTAGTTTTATTTTTATTTTATTTTCTTTTTTTATTTTTTTTTTAGTTTTATGATTTTATTTTATTTTATTTTGGTTTAGCATTTTTTATTTATTTTATTTCTAGGTTTTATTTAGTTAAGGGTTTGACTTTTAGCATTTTAGGGTTTTTGATTTTTGGTTTAGTGTTTAGGGTTAGTTTAGGGTGTATGATTTGGGGTTTAGGGTTTAAGTTTTAAGGTTTTTAAGGTTTAGGGTGGGTTTAGGATTTTAGTAGGGTGGCCTAGGGGGTTTAGGTTTAGGGATCTTTAGTTTAGGGTTTAAGTTTTGGTTTTCTTTAAGAGATGAAGATTCAACATTTCTTCTTTTGTTTATTTAGTCAGATTTTTATTTGTGTCATTTTATTTTATTTTTTATTTTTTCAATTTTATTTAGTTTATTTTATTTATTTTATGTTTATTTATTTTAGTTTAAATTTTTTATTTTAGTATATTTTTTAGGTTTAGATTAAGGTTTATTTTTAGTGGAGTTTTATTTTTATTTTATTTTTTTAAGTTTAGGTTTTATTTTTATTTTAGGTTTAGGTTTAGGTTTTTATTTTAGGTTTATTTTTAAGTTTTATTTTTTAGTGTATGTTTATTTTAGTTTATTTTATTTTATTTAGTTTAGGGTTAGGTTTAGTTTATTTTGGCAAAGCTTTAGGTTTTATTTATTTTATATATATTATTTTTTTATTCTAGGTTTAGTTTATTTTTAGTTTAGGGTTTAGGTTTTATTTTTTATTTATTTTTAGGTTTTAATTTAGATTTTTATTTTAGTTTACTTTTTTTAAATTATTTAGGTTTAGGTTTTTTTTAGGTTTTATTTAGTTTAGGTCTAGGTTTTTAGGTTTTTAGTGTTTAATGTTTAGGAACACTTCCATTGCCGGTCCCATGTCCGGATGCAAAAAGCGGAGGGTTGCATTAGGTACCAAAAAATTTGTCGAAATAATCATGACATGAATCCTTTAAATCATTGTGTTAATGTTAGGCGTCCTGAAGCTCGCTATGGTTTGAATACGGAAAATTGAGCTAGAGTCGCCGATATGCGGTTAAATAAGCAAGGGTTCCCACAATATGGACGGATGCGGCAAAGAAATTAGTCCATGAAACTAGAATTAGGTTAGATCTTGGAATATAGGTACTTTATAGGTAAATTAATGGAATTAATAGATATTATGGTTCATAGAAAGATAAATATTTTATGTGTTCAAGAAACTAAATGGGTTGGTGAGAAAGCCAAGGAGATTGATAGTTTAGGTTTTAAACTTTGGTATTGTAAAAGTCAAACTAGAAATGGTGTGTGATTATAGATAAAAGTTTGAAGGATAATGTTATAAGTATTAATAGATGTGGAGATAGAATTATAGCTCTAAAGATTATTGTTGATACTAAGATTATCAATGTTATAAGTGTTTATGCTCCTCAAGTAGGTTTGGAGGTAAGCTCAAAAGAAAATTTTTGGAATGAATTAGAGGGATTAATATAAAAGATACCTCTTGAAGAAAAAATATTTATTGGGGGACATTTAAATGGACATGTTGGTAGAGTGGTAGAAGATTTTAAAAGTATTCGTGGTGGTTATGGATTTGGAGTGACTAATGAAGAAGGTAGGACTATATTAGATAAATTTTCAGCCTATCATTTTGTAGTTGCTAATACTTTATTTAAGAAAAGAAATGAACATATTATTACTTATAAAAATGGACCTAGTAAAACACAGATTGATTATTTTCTGATAAGAAAAATAGATCGTTTAGATTGTAAAAATTGTAATGTCATTCCAAGTGAAATTTTAAGTACCCAACATCGACTATTAGTTTTGGATTTTAAGATGAAAGGTTGTAAGAGAAAAAATAAACTAAATTATTATCCTAGATTTAGATGGGGACACTTAAAGAACACAAATAAAAATATTTTTAAGAGCAAGCTACAAGAGATTAGAATTTGGGATGTTCATAAGGAAGCTGACATTATGTTGGAAAAAATATCTAGTGAAATTAAGCAAGTTGCAAAAGATGTACTTGGAGAATCAAAAGGAAAAGCTTCTTTTAATAAGAATTGTTGGTGGTGGAGTCAGAGTGTGCAAGAAAATATAAGAAATAAGAAGCATTGTTATAAAACTAGGTTTAGATGTAAAAATTCAGAGAATTAGGAAAGATATAAAGTGGCCTATAGAGATTCTAAGAAAGCAATATATGATGCAAAAAATTTAGATTTTAGTGATTTATACAATAGATTAGATACCAAAGAAGGTAAAAGATGTATGTATAAGTTAGCCAAGCAAAGCAATAGGAGAAGTAAAGATATAGTTCAAGTGAGGGGTTTTAAGGATGAAAATAATAAAGTGCTTTTCTTAGAAAATGATATTAAAAATAGGTGGATGAGGTATTTTGATAAACTTTTCAATGAAGGATCTGAAAGTACGATTGATTTTAGCAACCTTAATACCCTCAACAAAAATAGAGAATTTTATTTCTATCATCGTATTAGTAAATCTGAAGTTAGTGAAGCTTTAAAGAAAAAGAAATGTGGAAAAGTAGTAGGATCGGATAATATTCTAATAGATGTGTGGAAATGTTTAAGAGATCAAGGAATTTCTTGGTTTACAAATATTTTTAATGTTATTTTAAATACTAAAAAGATGTCAGATGAGTGGAGAAAGAGTTTGTTGGTTCCTATATTTAAGAATAATGGTGATGCACCGAGTGCAAATTATAGAGGAATTAAGTTAATGTGCCATTAAAATTATGGGAGAGAGTAATTGAGCATAGGTTACGATGTGATACAAAAGTTTCTCACAATCAATTTGGTTTCATGCCAAGTATATCTACTATGGATGCTATACATTTGTTAAGAGGTTTGATGGAGAAGCATAGAGAAAGTAAGAACGATCTACATATGATATTTATTGATTTAGAGAAAGCTTATGATAAAGTCTCAAGAGATGTTCTTTGGAGAGTTCTAAAGAAAGGAGTTAATATTGGTTATATTCAAGTCATTAAGGATATGTATACTAGAGCTGTTACTTGTGTCCAAACACAAGGAGGACTGACAAAATATTTTCCTATTTCAATTGGATTACATTAAGGATCAACATTAAGCCCTTATCTTTTTTACTTTAGTTATGGATGTTCTTACTAGGCATTCACAAGAAGATGTACCTTGGTGTATACTTTTTGCTGATGACATTCTTCTTGTTGATAAGACTAGGGAGTCCAAGTAAACTTGAATTATGGAGGTCAACTTTAGAGTCTAAAGGTTTTCTTTTAAGTAGATCTAAAACTGAATATATGGAGTGTAATTTTAGGTGTAGAAGTTTTAGTGATAGTGTTGTGACTTTAGGTGATCAAGTCATTAATAAGAGTGAGCGATTCAGATATTTAGGCTCTATTGTTCAAAATGATGATGAAATAGATGGAGATGTTATTAGTAGAATTCAAGTTGGATGGTTGAAGTGGAGGAATGCATCTGTCCTATTATGTGATAGAAAAGTTCCACTTAAACTTAAGGAAAAATTTTATAAGATGGTGGTAAGACCTGCAATGACTTATGGTGTGAATAAAAAAGAGAAGCATAAGGTTAAGTTAAGTGTTACGAGATGAGGATGCTGTGTGGATGAGTGGCTTTACTCTTAGAGATAGAATGCAAAATGAGTATGTTCGAGAAAAAGTTGGAGTAGTTCCGTGGTAGATAAGTGGGAGAGTCGCCTTAGATGGTTTGGCCACATAAAGCGTTCCCGATGACCGTGAGAGTATATTGATTTGTTGTTAAGAAAGGTAGAGGTAGACCTAAAATGACTTGGTTAAGATGTATAAAAAATGATCTTAGTATACTTGAATTAAATGAGAATTTGACACATAATGACACAAATGGAGACAGGATTCATGCACCTAACCCATCTGGATTAAGGCTGTTATTGTTGTTAAGTGTTTAATGTTTAGGGTTTATCATGGTATGGTAGCAGGCACAGGAGGAGTATGTGGTTTAATGTGCAGCTTTAGGGTCAGATTTTTTATGGTTTAGTCAGGTTTAGGGTTATTAGATTTATGGTTTTTGGTAGGTTTAAGATCAGAGGTTTAGGTTAGCTTAGGTTTATTGTAGTTTATGGTTTGTCATTTAGTTTGGCTTAGGGCCAGGTATGAGTTTAGTTAGGGTTTTTTTTTCCTTTCTCAAGGGTTTTACTGGGGTTTAGGGTTTTATAGTTTGGTTTTGTGTTTTAGGGTTTATGGTAGGTTGTTAGGTCAGGGTTTAGGATCTTTTAGGATTGAGTTTAGGTAGAGTTAGTTATTTTAGGTTAGTTTTATTGAATTTTATTTATTATTTTAAAAAAGTCAACCCCGTAGGATTAAGTTTATTTAGTTTATTTTAGCATCTTTTATCTTTATTTTATTTAGGTTTATTTTATTTTTATTAGTTTATTTTATTTTATTTAGTTTAGGTTTATTATTTTTGTTCATTTTTATAGGTTTAGTTTAGTTTTAGTTTAGTTTTATTTTCATTTCATATATTATTTAGGTCTATTTTATTCTTAGGTTTAGTTTTTATTTTATTTTTGGATTAGGTTTAGGTTTTTGGTTTTAATTTTAAGTTTAGTTTAGGTTTCTTTAGTTTATTTTATTATTTTAGTAGTTCAGTTTAGGGTTAGCTTAGTGTTTAGGGTTTAGTTTAGGTCAGTAGGTTATCTTAGGGTTTGGGTTGCCTTTTAGTTTAGGCTCAGTTTTAGGTTTTTTTGGGCTCAGTTAGTTTGGCCTGTAGGTTTAAAGAGCTTTAAGTTAATGATGTAGGATCAGTTAGTTTAGGATTTAGGGTTTTTAAGTGGGAGGGCTCAGTTTAGTGGTTTTAGGGTTTGGGTATTTTATGATTTATGGTTTAGTGTTTAGGATTTAAAGTTTAAGCTTTTTTTTAAAAAAAAACAATAAACCCATGAAGTTTAGATTTATTTAGTTTATTTAGGTTATTTTTATTTATTTTAGTTTATTTTTGTTTAGGTTTATTTTCATTTTTAGTTTAGTTTATTTATTTTTGTTTTACTTATGTTAGTTTATGTGTTTTTATTTTAGTTTATGTTTTAGGTTTATGTTTATTTTTAATTTAGTTTTATTTTTATTTAATTTAGGTCTAGGTTTTTAGGTTTTTAGTGTTTAATGTTTAGGAACACTACCATGGTCGGTCCCATGTCCATATGCAAGAAGTGGAGGGTTGCATTAGGTAGTCGACAGCCAGCATAAAATTTGTCAAAATAATCATGGCATGAATCCTTTAAATCATTGATGTTAGCGTCCCGAAGCAGCGGTCAGATGGCTTGAATACGTGAAAATGTGTTGCCCGATCGAGGTGTTAAATAAGCAAGGGTTCCATGCTATGGATTCTGCAAACAAATTAGTCCATGAAACTAGAATTAGGTTAGATCTTGGAATATAGGTACTCTGTGTAAATTAATGGAACTAATAGATATTATGGTTCATAGAAAGATAAATATTTTATGTGTTCAAGAAACTAAATGGAAAGCCAAGGAGATTGATAGTTTAGGTTTTAAACTTTGGTAATCAGGTAAAAGTCAAACTAGAAATGGTGTAGGTGTGATTATGGATAAAAGTTTGAAGGATAATGTTATAAGTATTAATAGATGTAGAGATATAATTATACTAAAGATTATGTTGATACTAAGATTATCAATGTTATAAGTGTCTATGCTCCTCAAGTAGGTTTGGAGGTAAGCTCAAAAGAAAATTATTGGAATGAATTAGAGGGATTAATACAAAAGATACCTCTTGAAGAAAAAATATTTATTGGGGGAGATTTAAATGGACATGTTGGTAAAGTGGTAGAAGATTTTAAAAGTATTCATGGTGGTTATGGATTTGGAGTGACTAATGAAGAAGGTAGGACTATATTAGATTTTTCCTTAGCTTATGATTTTGTAGTTGCTAATACTTTATTTAAGAAAAGAGATGAACATATTATTACTTATAAAATGGATCTAGTAAAACAGATTGATTATTTTCGATAAGAAAATAGATCGCTTAGATTGTAAAATTGGTCCAAGTGAAATTTTAAGTACCCAACATCTTATTATTAGTTTTGGATTTTAAGAAAAGGTTGTAAGAGAAAAATAAACTAAATTATTGTCCTAGGATTAGATGGGGACACTTAAAGAACACAAATAAAAATATTTTTAAGAGCAAGCTACAAGAGATTAGAATTTGGGATGTTCATAAGGAAGCTGACATTATGTGGGAAAAAATATCAAGTGAAATTAAGCAAGTTGCAAAAGATGTGCTTGGAGAATCAAAAGGAAAAGCTTCATTTAATAAGAATAGTTGGTGGAGTTAGAGGTGCAAGAAAATATAAGAAATAAGAAGCATTGTTATAAACTAGGTTTAGATGTAGAGAATTTGGAAAGATATAAAGTGGCTGTAGAGATTCTAAGAAAGCAATATATGATGCAAAAATTTAGCTTTTAGTGATTTATACAATAGATTAGATACCAAAGAAGGTAAAAGATATATGTATAAGTTAAAGCAGAGATAGGAGAAGTAAAGACATAGTTCAAGTGAGGGGTATTATGAAAGTAATAAAGTGCTTTTCTTAGAAAGTGATATTGAAAATAGGTGGATGAGGTATTTTGATAAACTTTTCAATGAAGGATCTGAAAGTACGATTGATTTTAGCAATCTTAATACCCTAAACAAAAATAGAGAATTTCATTTCTTTCATCATATTAGTAAATCTGAAGTTAGTGAAGCTTTAAAGAAAATGAAATGTGAAAAAGCAGTAGGATCGGATAATATTCTAATAGATGTGTGGAAATGTTTAAGAGATCAAGGAATTTCTTGGCATACAAATATTTTTAATGTTATTTTAAATACTAAAAAGATGCCAGATGAGTGGAGAAAGAGTTTGTTGGTTCTTATATTTAAGAATAAAGGTGATGCACAAGAGTGTGCAAGTTATAGAGGAATTAAGTTAATGTGCCATACATTAAAATTATGGGAGAGAGTAATTGAGTATAGGTTATGATGTGATACAAAAGTTTCTCACAATCAATTTAGTTTCATGCCAAGTAGATCTACTATGGATGCTATACATTTGTTAAGAGGTTTGATGGAGAAGCATAGAGAAAGTAAGAAGGATCTACATATGATATTTATTGATTTAGAGAAAGCTTTTGATAAAGTCTCAAGAGATGTTCTTTGGAGAGTTCTAAAATAGGAAGGAGTTAATACTTGTTATATTCAAGTCATTATGGATATGTATACTAGAGCTGTTACTTGTGTCCAAACACAAGGAGGATTGACAAAATATTTTCCTATTTCAGTTGGATTACATTAAGGATCAACATTAAGACCTTATCTTTTTTACTTTAGTTATGGATTTTATTATGAGGAATTCACAAGAAGATGTACCTTGGTGTATACTTTTTACTGATGACATTCTTCTTGTTGATAAGACTATAGAGGGAGTCCAATAGAAACTTGAATTATGGAGGTTAACTTTAGAGTCTAAAGGTTTTCTTTTAAGTAGATCTATAACTGAATATATGGAGTGTAATTTTAGTTGTAGAAGTTTTAGTGAAAGTGTTGTGACTTTAGGTGATCAAGTCATTAATAAGAGTGAGCGATTAATTTAGGCTCTATTGTTCAAAATGATGATGTAATAGATGGAGATGTTATTAGTAAATTCAAGTTGGACGGTTGAAAGTGGAGGAATGCATTCCCACGTATGGGATATAAAGTTCCAATTTAAACTTAAGTGGAAAATTTTATAAGATGGTGGTAAGACCTCAGAATGACTTATGGTGCAAAATGTTGGATAATAAGAGAGAGCATAAGGTTAAGTTAAGTGTAGATGAGGATGCTCGTGGATGAGTGGCTTTACTCTTAGAGATAGAATGCAAAATGAGTATGTTGAGAAAAAGTTGGAGTAGTTCCAGGTAGATAAGATTAGGAGAGGGTTAGATGGTTTGGCCACATAAAGTGTTGGCCCCATGACCGTCAGAGAGTAGATGCATTAGATTTGCCTTATGTTAAGAAAGGCAGAGACCTAAAAGACTTGGTTAAGATGTATAAAAATGATCTTAGTATACTTGAAAATGAGAATTTGACACATAATAGACATAAGGGATTCATGAATAACCCACCCAGTGGATTGTGTTATCATTGTTATTGAAAGGTGTTTGTAGGTTTAACATTTAGGGTTTATGGTTTAGGTGTAGGTGTATTGGTCAGTTTATGGTTTAGGTGGCCAGGGTTATAAGATATTTAAGTGGCTCAGGTAGATTTAGTGGAGGTTTTGTGTATTATGGTCAGTGGTTTAGGGTGAGGCTTGTGGTTGTGGTCAGGTTGGCAAGGCCAGTTGTGGGTTACAGCTTTTTGGTGCTGGCTCAGGTTTGTGTCAGTGGTCAGGTTCATGCATCCGTCAGAGGGCCAGTTTAGGTTTAGGGTCAATAGTTTAAGGTTTTAGTGGCTCAGTAGGTCAGTTTAGTCAGTGGGGTGGGATAGGTTTAGGATTTGCCTAGGTCGAGTGGTCAGGTCACTTTAGGTCAGTGGTTTTATTGAATTATTTTTTTTATTAATTATTTTAAAACAAATCAACCCATGATTAAGTTTATCATTTATTTTAGCTTTTATCTTTTATTTTATTTAGGTTTATTTTTTATTTTATTTTTTAGTTTATTTATTTTAGGCTATTTTTAGTTTAGTTTATTATTTTGTTCATTTTTAGGTATTTAGGTTTAAGTTTATTTTTAGTTTAGTTTTATTTTCATTTTTATTTTATTTAGGTTTTATGTTTTATCTTTTTAAGTTGGTTATTTTATTTTTAGATTTGGGTTTGTGGTTTTCTCTTAATTTAAGTTTAGTTTTGGTTTTCTTTATTTATCTTTATTTTATCTTTTAGAAGGTTTGTATTTTAGGATTCAGTTAGTATGTTTAGCTAGGTTTAGTTAGGTTTACAGGCTCAGCTCAGTGCCTAGGTTTTTTGTATTAGGCTCAGTGGTTAGGGTTTTTGTTGTGTTTAGCTCAGCGTTAATGATTTAGGTTTAGGTCAACAGTTAGTTTAGCCTAGGTTTAGGTTTAGGGTTTAGGTTACTAGGTTGTTTAGGTTTAGTTTTTTATGTTTTATATTTAGGTTTAGATTTAAAGTTTAAGCTTTAGATTTTTTTTTTAAAAAAATAAGTAAACTGTTGAGTTTAGATTTATTTAGTTTATTTAGGTTATTTTTTATTTATTTTAGTTTATTTTTTTGTTTAGGTTTATTTTTTATTTTTATTTTTAGTTTAGTTTTATTTATTTTGTTTTACTTTATGTTAGTTTATGTGTTTTTATTTTAGTTTTATGTTTTAGGTTTTACGCTAGTTTATGTTTATTTTAATTTAGTTTTTTTTTTATTTAATTTTAGTGGTTTTATTTTTATTTTAGGTTTTATGTTTGGGTTTTCATTTTTTTATTTTTATTTATGTTTAGGTTTAGATTTTTATTTTAGGTTTATTTTATTTTAGTTTAGTTTTTTTTATTTTTTATTTTATTTTTATTTTATTTTATTTTAGTTTTATTTATTTTAATTTATGTTTATGTTTCTTTTATTTTGTTTATTTTAGGTTTAGGGTTTTTTTTAGTTTAAGATTTAGGTTTTATTTTTTATTTATTTTTAGGTTTATTTTTAGATTTAGGTTTTTATTTAGTTTTTAATTTTATTTTTTTTGCCACCATCTTTCAAAATCTTTGGTGGTAGTGGGAACCCATGATAACACATTGCACACTTTAGAGTTGTTGTACATTGAACGCACCTCTTCCTTTTCGTTAAGTCTCAAGCATTGCATTTGTAACGCCTAATGGTTCTATGAAGACTTTGTTGTTGGAGCACCTCTTTATCAAGAGGTTTTCTAGAGCTTGGGAGAGGGTGATTGAGGCCTCATAGAGAAACAGAAACTCAACTAGTTCCTTTTTTATTACATTCTCAGGTGGCGCAACCTAAGCATGAAATGAGAAATACAACTATCTGAAGAGCATGCCATTGAGATTCTTCTCATGAATATCCATGGTCCAGTCGCCTTCATGCTTAAGGGCTTTGCCATCAAAATATTCAAGAAATTAATCAATAAGGTGGCTAGCCTATAAGAGGAAGGCAAACAATTACCCTTCCACCAATCATCTAGGCCCAAGGCGATGGTGTTAAGCTGGGATAGGTAGTGACGAGGGAAGCAATCACGAGTTACTGAGAGACTACAGCTTAGTAGCCTCCTTACCACCTCCTTTTCCACCACCTCACCATCAGCCACCACAACCACAATGATCATCTCCACCACCTCAACAGCTACCCAATAAGTGGTATTCATATTCATCGCCAGGTAGCTACTTTCCACCTACTCTTGCCTATAGATTGGATATGTCATATTCATTCAAGGGAGAGGTAGTCAGGAAAATCTTTAAGAATCTCTTAAAGAAACCTGACTTTTAGTTACTATAGCCTAAGAGGCCCAGGAAGTGGCAAGAATGATGATTTAGCTGCCCTACCACCGCATTAGCCATGTCTTAGAGGATTGTATCACTTTTAAGGACTATCTTGAGCAGCCTACAAGTTGAGAGTCATAATTATCCCTAAGGAATACTTATTAGAACAACCATCCAATTCTAGAGTAATCCTTGGGGATACTTACATCCTCTTAAGACCAAAGAAGGTTAAGATATCTCTTTATCGCAAACCTCTAAGAAAATCATTTCTAAGATCAAGAAGCTTTCCTTGCAAGTGCATGAAGTTTCTGAAACCTCCAACTCAAGGTTTGCTAGTTGCAAAGGATAACTTGGGAGGACGCCAGTAATAATAGTCACCATACTTGTTCGATAGTCTAGTGCGCCACCATGAGTCCAATACTTCCACCGCAGCCTACCACCTCTTCTTCTAGCCTCTTCAACTAGCAATAGTATCTATGGATAAGGGAACCAAAAATCTTTTTTTTTACTTGATTTCTATCATGTACCTCCACCCAAAAGAAATTAATGAAGAAAGATTCTACTTATATATTGTCTACTTTTGATGCTCTTGATATTCCTATTGAAATCTCTCCTCCAAAATAATAATAGCTCTAATAGTTTTGATTCTTTCCTTTTGATTTAGAGCTCTATCCATCTCTAAATTAATAGTTCACCTCTTGAGATTGACTTAGAGTCAACCGACTGATGATCCCATAGGAGAAGCTATAGTATGCTGAAGGTAGAACTTTCCACAAGCTCATCTTTCCAAGATGTCACTTTAATCTACATAGTGGCAAAGTTTTACCTCCTGTGGTATAGGGTAAGCAAGTCATTGGTTCTGAGTAAATCCCTCTATAAGATGCTCCACCCATGGATATACTTGTGGAGGACCAAGCTAGAGTTGATTACAATGTCCTAGCTCACCTTAGATAGTTTCCTAAGTTAAGCATATATGATGCCCTTGTCTTATCCAAATAGATGAGAGAACCTCTAATCAAGGCCTTACTTGATCTAGAGATATGCTTATCTTATCTAACCGCTACTAAAGAGGAGGCATGCCACTCAAAAGACATCTTAAGAGTTGCATTCAACGATGAAGACTTACTCCTTGGGATGATTGAGCACAACCGCCTCTCTACATTACAGTGCATATTGGCAGATCTATCTAGAGTATTGGTTGACCCAGGTGTATCAGTCAACTTTATCAGTCTAAGAACCCTTGCCTACTTGAGGATCAATATCTTGAAACTCCAAAAAGAAAAGATGATGTTGATCGGATTCAATGAACAAGGCGAGAGGCCTTGTGGTGTTTATTTTTAAATGTATTGGGGGGGGGACACCATGCTGATCATAAGGGGGTACTTTTTGAGGTGATCGGGTACAACATTGAGGTATGATATACTATCTCGAAAGATAGAGGCATCATTCATCTTCAATGGTCAATAAGGACTCCTAAGGCATGATGGTCTTCAAATGTACAGAGATTTTTCCCTACTTTACATGGATGAATAAGTAGTTTATAATAAAAAGGTTCTTAAGTTCCCCATGGAGACAAGCCTCCATAGTTAATTACATCTTAGGAAATGAAATTTTCTAACAATACTCGATTAAAGTAGACAATTATCATCTAAAGATTTACTATCAAACAATTTGTTGTATTTGGAAAATCAATTGGGAAAGTTCAAGGAAAAGACTTATTTTTTGAATCCAAATGAAATAAGTAGGAAATTCTCATGAAACTATGAGGCCTAGTGAGCATTCCAACCTATCCTATGGTTGGGCTTTATAATTTTGAAGTTGAGGAGATTTATATGTTTTGAGTTGAAATTTAATTAGATTACTGGGGCTCATAATCCACCAACACAAGGTTGTGGGAATGCCCAAGAGGTGAGGATTTATGCTGTAGTAAGAAAATAGTTCATATCCTAAATCTAGGGAGCTTTAGTATGAGCTAAAAGCATGATCTAAATTTAAGATATGGACATAAGGGTTTACCTCCATAAGAGAGAATAAATTATCTGACTTCTGGACTGGCCACCAACTAACTCCTATGATTTTAAAACCATGTATTTCGGTCTTATTAATTACAAGATAGCTAGGGTAGTTATTTAATAAGAAAGAGACTAAAGTCCTAAATGCACTCCCTAAGAGACTAGAGCATGAGTGACATGAGCATATGACTTAATCTATAGATACAAAATCTTTTCAAATTTTATTTCATTTTAGATAGATCATTTTGATAGAGGCTTTAGGATTTCTTATGCCTAAATGCATGATGAAATAGGTTATGGGTTAAATCAGCTAGAAGAAGGTGTTCTCCACCACAAGGGATGCCCTCACAAAAGCATTCCTTTATCATCCAAGGATGGAGATCCTTCATGTTTAAGAGAAAGAATATGCATACATGATGTGAAACATACAACCATACTAGTAAAGGGTTGCTAAATCTTTTAATTATCTTATTTATGTCTTAGGCTTTATGATAAGGTTATGAGTTGTTTAAAATTTAGTTATATGTGATTAGTTGGGTAGAAAAATTATTTTTATCCTAAGAGCCTAATCCTATCCAAGCCACACATTAAAGCATCAATCATTTGAAACTATGAAAATCATGTTGTCTTAATACACAATGTAAACATAACATCAAACAATTATATAAACTATCAAAAAGAATAAAAGTTGTGCGGTTGGGTACCACCATACAACAAGAGAGAAAAGATGGGTAGCGAACTCTCTACTTATACAACCTAGAATATGAAAGAATAATTATAATTGTATTAAATTCATTATGGGGTCTTCTTTCTTCATATCTCTATTTTTTGATTTGGTTTCTTCTTTGATTTGGATGGTGCTTACATCATAGGGCACCCAGACAAAGCCTTATGGCCATTGCTTATCCTAATCCCCATAGCACTAATCCTAATTCCTATTGCAAAAAAATTACATTTTTTATGGGAAAAGTAAATCTACACCTACAAAATAGAGGTTAGCTAAATATACATATAATCCCAAAGCGGTATTAATAATTTGGACTTAGCACCTACACATGGTAACTATGCCCACCTATCCTAACTTGAATTATTCTTAAGTATTTAAGAAACGAAAAAGAGCATTCACATTTATTTTAAGAATCCTTTAAGCATAATCCCCTATAGAAAATATGATTAGGCTAATATTGGCCTATCATATAGTTTATGAAGCATACACCCTAACATTCAATTAAAAATAATACATCATAAAACAAAACATACATCAAACCATACACTGTCCTAACTTAGAGCTAGAAGTGGTGACTTAATTCTAATTTGTGTATTAAGGCTTGTGTGGTAAGTCTTATTAGGCATTGGTGTTGTATTATCTAAGTGTATAAGGATTCAAATTTAACATGAAAGGTTGATTTCACTTGAAGTAGTTTAATTGATTTGAGAATTTTAATTTGTGTTTTATTTTGTTTCATTTTATTACACTAGCAACTAAATGTTATAAGAGAGGAAAAGAGGATTGCCCTCTTTTTCCCAACCTTAAGTCACTTTCTAAAGTATATTAATTTGATTTAGTTCTCTTTAGTGAATGGCTTATTAAATGATTTAATTAATGCTAAGTTTAGGTTCACTTTAGATAATCCTATTCAAAATGAAAGGCATCTTATGATTAATTTAATTGAATTACTACAACATGACATATATTAAATCATTCCTTTCCATCACATGTAACGTGCATATGATTTAATCTTAAGTGTATCTATACATGCAACATATTTTAGCACACTTAAAAGATGAATGTATGTGTATGTTTAGAATTTATATTTTATTTGATCAATTATTTAAACATTTTAATTTAAAACTTTATCCAAATTCTTATAAAAAGGACATAAGAATGAAATTAAATAGGCATGTGCCTTTGTTAAACCAAGGAAGTGAGATTAATTAATGACCTCCTTGGAGCTAGCTAAAGCCTCATTCTCGGGATGTCTAGACTATATACCTATTTGCATTCAAACATATATAAATTTGTATACATGAACATAGGAAGTAAGCTCCAAATAATATGGATAATTAATTCAACCACTTAGTTAATTATGAATGCATGCAATTTTAATGTAAAATGGGATTTTCATTCACTAATCACATATACATATACATGTACAAAGATATAGACAAGTATGTGTCATATTAAAAGAGTGAGGTAATCAAATGACCTCCTTGGGGCTAACTAAAGCCTCATATTCTTGAGATGTCTAGATATATACTTATTTTTCTTGGACACATGGATGTATGCATAAATGAGGGAAAAAACCATGCAAAGATTCTATATTTTTTTGATTTAATCATTTATATATATGAATGAAAGCTTTATCCAAATTCTAATGATGAAATACATAAGAATTAAATCAAATGGGTATGTGTCGTTATTAAACCAGAAAAGAGAGGTAATCAAATGACCTCCTTGGGCTAGCTAAAGCCTCATGTTCCCGGGATGTTCAAACTATATACCCATTACCATTCAATCTTATATAAATCAACACATGAATAGAGGAAAGAGAACTCAAATATATTTCTTATGTATTTATAACTATTATCATAACATATATTATTATTCATTTATAAGCTTTTGAAAAATACATTTGGATTTAATAGTGATAATAGCCACACATATATTAAATTAAATCAACAAATGCAAGCTTACATAAAGAAATCCATTTTATTTTACTTGATTTTAAAAGATGGATGCATGAATTCAAATGACATACCAAATTTAACATGATTGGAAAAGGACAATCAAATATAAGCATGTGATTAATTCAACCAAACTAGTTCTTAAGGGCAATCAAATCAAATAAGATTATTTAAAGCAAACCAAAGCTTCTTTATTAATTAAGTTTGGATTTGATTTAATTTAAAGAGTAGAAGAGAAATCATCACTTGTTATTTGAAACCCATTACCACATTAGTGATTTGATTTAATTTAAGGAAATGTAATTAAGTTAATTTTATGGGTTAATTAATTTGAACCCTTAATTAGATAAATTAATTACCCTTACCTATGTCACCTTAAAGTAATTAACTAAATAATTATGAGCCAACATGATATGCATGGAGAATAAACCTACAATGATCCTAGGATATAAAAGGGGCTAATGCATTGGCTCATGATTAATAGTTAATTCGATTAGGGGACTTAATTAATTACTCTTATGATTTTTTCACACATGTGGACTAACTATAATTTCATTAAACTCCTTTAGGTTATTAAAAACCTAAAGATCTACCCCATGATTTAATTAGTTAAGGTTTGATGTGATTATGATTTCAATTTTATTAAGTGATTTAATTAATTAGTTAAATATTAATTAATTTCATTCTAAAAAGGGTGAAATGAACTTAAGGAAAGGGGTACTAACCCTACTACTTAGTTCACTTACTATTGAACAATGATTAATAAACTTAATTAACCAAGTTGTTACTTTTCATGGGATTAATAAATCATTAATTTACTTAAAAGAGTAGTTAAGGTTTAGTTAGTCCATTTTCCTAATTAAGTGATCAATAAATCCCAAGAAAATTATGGGAGGTAGAGGTCATCCCATTAAATTAACTCAAAATTTGGTATTAATTGCTCAAGTAATTAGATTAATTAATCTAATTAAGATAATTAAACTTTAATTAATCCTTAATTACTATGCAAAATTAGTTAAGATAATTTTTAATTAATTCTCCTCTAAAATACATTTAAAATAAGTATTTGTTTGCTTTTTTTATCTATGAATTTTAGAATTTTTAGCCATTAAAATGATTAATTAAGCTAAATTAAAGCCTAATCCTGTTGGCTCCATGTGGTGCACTGATGCAATGTGCTTTTCGCATGGCACAATGAGATTAGCTACTTAATACTTATCTAACTCAGTTCCTACGTGGTAGCGGTAGACATGTTTTCTCCTTTGTTGTCAGATCTAAGTTCGGATGGCTATAATTAATCCCACAACTTAATAAGATTAAATCAGATCAATCTAGCAGATCTAATCACAATCATTTGTTTCAATCATGCAGAATGGACTATGTGTGATTTAACGTCACGCGAGTGAGGGAGAATGGAGTTCGTCCATCATTGCTCGCTTGTTCTAAGCTTACCCGAGCTTAGATAAACTCAAAAAGGATTCCACACCTTCACAACATCGATTGGAGGGGATCCAATGGCCAAGATCACACGAGAAGCAAGTTTTCTTCAAAAAGCTCCAACCCATTTTTACCTAAGGATTATTTTGGAAAGCATACCTCACCGAAGCTCAAGACTGGTGGCTCAAACAATTGAAGAAGCTTCATCTAGTGGAGATGAAGTCCTATTGAGTAGCAATTGGATCAATTCCTCATTATTCACTCAAAAGGCCATGAATAGATGATTTGGAGTTGGGCTTTGATTGAAGTCACACCACTAGTGCTCAGGAAGCTTGGAAGATGATTCATTCTTACTTCACGAGGCCTAGGGAAGGTGCATGCAAAGTTAATTTGAGTTTGATGGAGAAATGGGGAAGTTATGTTGGAAATGGGAATGTCCTATTTTAGGATGGACGAGAATGGCATTTTATGATCGAGGAATGAGCTTGGGAGCTTAGGAAATGGCTCTAATGTCTCATCTTGGATAGCTAGGGCTCTAAGGATGAATTTTGTGTGTGTTTGAGTGGAAACAAGGTTGTGTATACCCCCTTCATCTTGATGGATGATGTGGGATCAGTTTGGCTAATGGCCATCGACCATCTCGAGGAGTCATGGGTGGCAGGGAGGAGGTGAGTTGGCTCATCTTGGTTGGTTGAAGGTGTGGAGGTGGCTGCCAAAGAGGAATCATGGGTCTCTATGGGTTTCAAATGCTCTAATGGGGAGGGTGAGCTAAGTTCACCTCCCATGAGTCATAGCTGACCCAACCACCCCTTGGGTCAAATTCAGTAGTGTCTTAGGTGGTTAAGTGAACCATTGGAAAAGTACCAAGTGGCCAAGGAATGGAAATGACCACTTACTTGGGTGATTTGTCTTATGTGATGCCCTTGACCCAAAGATAGAATGACCATTTGGCTTTGGAATTTATTTAGGCATATTTGAAATGAGCCAAAAGTGGGTTAGCCCAAATTTCAAGTCAATTGGAGTTGATTTGGTTAGGTTTGGGTCAATTTGACTCATTTAGGTCAAATTAGGTTAGGTTGGATCAAGTTGACCAATTGGTCAAATTAGGTAAAACCAAGGGTTGGGTTAAGTTCATATGATCATTTGGAATGTTTTGGTTCAATTGGTTTGGTTTTGGCTCATTTTGAATTCATTTGGTTCAAATGGATTAAGTTAACCAATTTGACCAAATTGGCCAAATTGTCTTGGGTTAGCTGTTAGTTTGGGTTTAGTTGACCAATTGAATATGATTTTAGGCTTTGTTTCAATTAATTTTTTCTTAGTTTTGATTTAGTCCAACTTGAATCTTCGGGTCAATTTGGGCTAAGTAGGTCAATTGGGTTCAATTGGGTCCAATCATGGCTTTGGTCAAGTTAAACAACTAACTTGGAATGAACTTGAGCCGTTGATTTGATCCAATTTAGTATTTTAGGTCAATTTGGGTCAACTTGGGTCAAGAGTACCAATTGGGTTTGGTTTGACACAATTGAAGTCAAGTCATAATCAAATAATAATTTTGATTTGGTATGAATTATTGGTTTCAAGGTATTTAGCTTAGGTTGCAATTTCTCATGTTTAGGTTCATATGGGTTAAGGGGTTGACTTGGTCAAATGCCCAAGTTGACTTGGTTTGACAAAATTTGTGATAATTGATCAACTTAGGGAGATCAATAATTGTGATGGATGTTTTGATGGGCTTAGTTCAATCTAATTTGGGTAGGATTAGAACTTGGCTCAAATAGATCTCACTTTGGGTGAAGTGGACCAATTAGGTTTAGTTGGCTTGATTTTGGGTTTTTTTTGTTTTAGTTGAGTTTATATAAATGAAATTGAAATTGTCTTGGGTTTAAATGGGTTTTGGTTCATTTGAACATTTCAAGTCAAAAGGGTTAAGTTGGGTTTGATTTGGCTTTGATGATTGTAGATTCATTTATATTTGTGAATATAATTGAAGGTATGACTAATTCATGAGAAAATAAATTGAATTTGGGTTTTGGAATGAAGGAATTTTGCTAAGTCCAAAGAGTTGGGTCATGTGGCTTAAGTTTGGATTTTGATTTAGTTTGATTTAATTTTGATGATTTAAATGTATATTTCATTTAAATTTGTGAAGATGATTTAAAACATGATTGATTTGTGAGAAAATCAATTGAGTTTGACTTTATTTGGATTAAGATTTGGCAAAATCCATGAGATAGGTCATAAGGCTTAGGAAGGGTTTTGATTAAATTTGATTTAGTTTTAATCATTTGAATGTAGATTTGATTTAAATTTAGGAAGATGATTGAAGATGTAAATTGATTATGAAAAAATCAATTGATTTTGGATTGATTTGGATTAAGATTTGTCTAAGTCCATGGGATAGGTCATATGGCTTAGGAAGGGTTTCAAGTTTGGATTTGATCATGAGATTCAATCATTTGGTTTTGGAATTTGGGTTTGGATTTGGATTTGGATTTGATGTTTGAATTGAACTTGAGGTTTAGTTTGAGAAGGTGAACATAGATTGGATTTCTATTGTAGGGTAGGTGGATTATTCTAATCCCTAAGGCATAACCTAATCCTATGGTTAACCTTTCTAAGTGTTTAGGTTTATGTTAAGTGTTTACCCAATTGCTAGAAGTGTCTTACGACTAGGGAAGTCTTAGTGTCTAGAAGACTCCTATGTCTAATATGGAAAGATTGAATCGACTCCAAAAGTGAGGTCAACATGCCTTAGGCTCTATAGTGTTTCCCTTTAAGATAGATGATTAGAAGACCTAAACCAAGTTTCATATTATAGACTCGGATGAATCTTTCAACACTTTTCTAGGGAGACCATATATACATGAGAACAACATAATTTCATCCTCTCTACATTAGTGTATAAAGTTTGTGAGATGGGATCGTCTACGATGTCAAAAGAGATCTCAAGCCATTTACAGTTCATGAGGTTGACATATATGATGATGTGGCTTACTACCTCACTCAAAATCAACAAGTCTAATCTCGTGAACTTGGCCAAAGTCTAAAAATAAAAGAAAAAGAAAAATAAAAAGAAAAGAAAAGAGAAAAATGGAAAGAAAAGAAAAGAGAAAATGAAAATAAAAATAAAAGGGAGCTGAAATATACTTGGTGGAGGAAGTGGAGCCTGACATTAGATTCCACCCACAATTTGTTACTCCATTTGAACATATAGGTAGGACGACCTAACCTCCACCAGATAGAGAAAGAGGCCAGTTCAGAGGCAATCCCAGGGGTGGAAAACCTCTTTATTAGCCACCCAATAGAAGATATGTCCTATCTACTAGGAGTACACCTGTTATCCATATATAATTAGAATCTAGTCCAAAGGTAGAGTCTTATATGGTTAGCACAACAGCAAGCTCTTCTTAGTAGTAGATTCTCTTGGGGGTGACACTTAAGCTAGAAAGTGAAGAAGACCGAGCTCCAAAGCAAAACATAAGTGTATCCAAGTCTATATGTAAAATAGTTAGGCATCAGCTGGGAACCTTAGCTCTAACCCCAATTTTTTCTCAAAATGCTGAGGGTTTGGTAATTAAGGAAGCCCCTAAGTCATCCATAAGTGTGAAGACTCAGAGGTTCTTTTTGGGAGCATCATCCTCAAGTCAAGAAGTTGATGTAGAACTTGAGGATGATTCATATAAAGATTTAATAGAATTACATTTTGATATGTACTTGCCTTGTGTTCATAATTTAGCAAAGAAAGGGTTAATCCTGCATACTTGGTCAAAGCTCAAAAGAATATGGAAGAACAAATGCAAAAGCTCTTAATCAAGACTCGGACTAGGATTCGGTACAATGAGTACAATCAATGATGACGATTACTACTTAGTCATCAACAATCATTTGGAATCTGATAGGTTCTTTTCAAATCATATTAACTTATATGAGAAGTTGTGCTTAGAAACTTCAGATGATCCAAATTATTTTGAAGTCAAAGATGCACCGCCAAAGTTCAAACAAGAGATCAAGTCAACCATTGATGAGCTCAAGGAAATCAGCTTAAGAGCTGAAGATGATCCACGCCCGACATACATCAATTCTTTGTTGAATGAAATTGAAACTAATGACTTAGTTAGGCTATTGACTGAGTTTAAGGACTTCTTCGCATGGAGTTATGAAGAGATGCCTGGATAAGCTCCTAACGTAGCAATCCATAAACTAGCAATAGAGCTTACTGCTAACCCTATCAAGCAAGATCCTAGACGCATGTGATTAGACATAGAAAAATAAGTCATTTATGAAGTCAAGAAACTGATCGATGCTGGCTTCATCCGAGAGGAAAAATACCATACCTGGTTAGCCAGCATCGTCCCAGTTAGGAAAAAGAATGGCCAAATTTACATATATGTCAATTTTAGGGATTTAAATAAGGCACGTCCAAAAGATGAAATTCCACTACCAATCTCAGAGCCGATGGTGGACATTCTCATGCGCCTTCTTTCATGGATGGCTTATCTAGATATAACCAAATAAAGATGACCCTAAAGATAAAATAAGTATTACTTTTAGAACCCTGATCAGAATCTATTACTATAAGTTCATGCCTTTCAGCCATAAAAATGTTGGTGCTACATACCAGCGAGCTATGACTCGAATCTTCAATGAAGTTATTCATTATCAAGTCGAGTACTATATCGATGATATCATGGATAAAAGTAGAGAAAAGGAAGACCATCTCTTTGAATTGAGAGTAGTTTTTGAATAGTTAAGACAATTTAATCTCAAAATGAACCCCCTGAAGTGTGCATTTGGAGCACCTTCAAGGAAATTCTTTGGGTTTGTTGTCTGACACCAGGGAATAAAAATCATTCCATAGAAGATCAAGTCGATATTATAAATTCCACCCCCAAAAAGTTTAACTAAACTCACATCATTCCAAAAGTGGTTGGTATATTTAAGACACTTTATATCCATCCTATCAGGAAGATGTCAAACATTCTCAGTGCTTATCAAAAAGGATGCCAAGTTCAAGTGGGATGAAAAGTGTGAGCATGCCTTCAAAGACACCAAACATTACCTGAAGACACTGCTGGTTCTAGAAGCCCCTATCCAGGGCAAGCTCCTCATACTTTACATTATTGCGTTAGATGACTCTTTGGTGCTTTGTTACCCCAGCCAATGACAAAGGGAAGGAAAACACACTCTACTACCTAGCTATCATCTAATCCTTATTGATGCTATTTATCCACCCATTGAGAAGCATTGCCTAACTTTAACCTTTGCATACCAAAAGCTACAAGACTACATGCTTCTTCATAAGGTGAACTTAATCTATAGAATTAATCCATTATAGTATCTCATGACACGGCCGATGCTATCCAGATTGTTGGCACGGTGGTCCATAATCCTCTTGCAATTTGACATTACCTTCATACCCATCTGTACAATTAAAGGACAAGCGCAAGCAGATTTTTTAGCAACACACCCACTTCCTACTGACCCTCATCTTAATGATGATCTCCCCAATGAACAAATCATGAACATAGGGGATACTAGTATTCACCACTGGGAGATATACTTTGATGGTGTGACTTCCTCTCAAAGAGGAGAAGAACCATAATCTACTATTCCAGGAAAGGCAGGGGTAGGAATAGTTTTCCTAACTCTGGGCTATGATGTGATGAGATTCTCATATCATCTGTCCAATCCTTGCACCAACAATGAAGCTGAATATGAGGCTCTGATTATCGGTCTAGAGTTAGTCATTACTCTAAACATTCAAAACATCAACATCTTTAAGGATTCTTAGCTAGTTATCAACCAAATTGCTGGGTCCTATAAGGTTATAAAGCCCAAACTCCATCACTACCACAAGTACACAATGGATTTGTTGGCCCAAATCCTAGAGGTTACTATTTATAAGATTCCTCAAGGAGAGAACATCATAGTGTATGCTTTAGCCAAGCTTGCCAAGGAGTTGGCATGTTCAAAGGATGTGTCCATATCAATAAAGGTCCAAAATAGATAAGTCTTATCCCTTATTGATACTAAACTTATCAAAAAGTGCACTCTTGAAGGGCAGGTTGCCATTCCCAAGAATGATGAGGAGTTAGATTGGATGCAACCATTCATGGATTACATAAATAAAGGAAAACTACCTCAAGAGAAGTCCCAAGCCCATCATATTAAGCATGGAGCACTTTCCTATGCTCTGTGGATGGTGTCTCAGTGAACTTTGAATCATATGTGGTTAACTTATTTATACAAGCACGAAGCCCATAAGAACATGGACAATGTACACTCAAGATTATGTGGAGCTGACCAATTCAGTCCGAAGATGAATGCTAAGATTAATAGACTAGGATATTACTTGCCATTGATGATCAAATATTGCATGGATACGGGTAGCTGATCCCACCATTATCAAATACATGGTGTGATCCTACACTAACAACCCAACATTCTACATCCTACATTGGCATCATGGCCATTAGAGTGTTGGGGTATCGACATAGTGGGTTCGATTGTTCCCCCTTCTTCCAAACGTCATCAGTTCATCTTAGCTTCTACCGACTTTTTCCAAATAAAGGTTATTCCGCTCGAGAGGTCACAGCCAAGATGTACTCGATTTTAGAAACCATATCATATATAGGTTCAAAGTACCTCGATGAATTATATCTGATAATGGTACTACATTCAAGAGCACCGAGATCAAAAACTTTACCCAAAGACATAGCTTAGATTGTAGATATTCTACCATCAACTACCCAAGGAAACACAACTTAGCAGAATCCTTCAACAAAACTATCATCCAAATATTAAAGAAGACACTCGACAATAATAAGCGATAGTGGCTTGAGCAGTTAGTTGAAGCCTTGTAGGCCTACCGCACCATATGTAGAACTCCAACTCAGCCTACTTCTTTCTCCTTAGTATATAGGTCCAAAGCCATTCTACCATTATAAGTTAAACTCCCATCACTAAGGATAGCTATGGTTAGCAGGATCATAATATAGTAGAATGCCAAGTTGCGATTAGAAGAGCTCAAGGTTTGAGGAGAGACGCCAGCGGGCATGCCAAAACCTCAAGTTGTACAAATCTAAAATGATTCAAGCTCACAATAAGTTGGTCCATCCTAGAGCTTTTCAAGTAAGAGAGCTTAGTTTAGTTCTAGGAAGATCGATTATTGTCCATTGTAAGATGGGAGGAAAGTTTGAACCCACTTGGGAAGGCCCTTTTACCATAGAAAAGGCTTACCAAGGAGGATCTTATTAGCTTATTAATCATAAAGAGAGTGTCTAATGAATCCAATCAATGGGCTCTACTTAAATAAATATTATAAATCATTTTTGAAAATAATTATCATCAATGAAAATTCCATTTTGAATTCAATCTCTTAGATATTGAAAGTATTCCTGTTTGTGAATCTGCCATAATGTGTTTAGGGTAGTTGAAAAGAACCATAGCAACGTCCTATCATTCATCGACACAACACAAACACAAACTACATACAAACATATAAATAAAACACATATATGTTTCCTTGGGCTACTCTGAGTTGAGATAACGCCCCCAATGGTACTCACTCATTGTCTAGGTCAATGACATGCTACCCTGCTAGTGTCACCTGGTCTTCTTTCCTTTGGAGGATGTAAGTCTACTATGCTTTCCTTCCTTACTTGGCCACTGAACAGTGACAAGTGCCTTGTTAGTTTGGTAGGCCTTACCGCATGGCCGGTAAGCTACCTCATGTTGGCTTCATTTAAGAAGATGTGAGTCTACTACACTTTCTTCTTGGATTATCCTTCATACACTAACTGGGTCGAGTATATTGGAGGTTTAAGATAAGTCCCATAGCAGCTCCTTTTCTCATGATTTCTTCAGGTTTCGGTCCAGTCCTTCCTTGGGGATCCCCGCTTAGTAGTCGCCTTAGGTCAGATAGCATCTATCCTGCCGACAACAGACTATCCCGATGATTAATTCCGCTTAAAAAGTTGTAAGCCTACACACTTTCTTTCTGAATTAATTGTTGCACACTAATGACACGTTAGGTTGGTTGGTTCTCAATATGTTGACGGATACACCACTAATTTTGATGGATACACCCTAGGTTTGTTGGTTCTAGCACCTTATGATACACCACACATGGTAGAAATAAGTATACTATGCTTTCTCCTTGAGATGGCCACTGTACACCTATAGGCTTTCTTTCTAGGGCTCAGGAAAATGCCCCTAGCAACATCTCCCCTGTGGGCACTATATTTGGATCACGTCCTTTACGATCCTATTTAGACATTACTTGAGTTATTATCGGATTAGACAGTTCCTCGTTCCTAGTAATCACCCCTGTGGTTGGAGATTCCATCCTGTGGATGTGCAAATTCTCCCTTAGTCCAATAAATCTAAGATAGGTCAAGGCCGACATAGCCCGTTCTTAGTGTGGTCCCTCGCACAGCAATAGGGTCCACACAAATATATAAACAAAATATATATTCACTTGTGGATTAGGAGGACACCTCTAGCGGTACCTTTTCCCAAGCCATCTATCTTTAGGAAGGTCAATAAAACTCCTATAGAATTGGTGACTACTCTTGAGTTGATATAAGTCCCTAGCGACATTCACTCAGTAGTCACCCTAAGTCAGGTTTGATTTGTTGTGTTACCAATAGGTCACCCTAGCAGTTGTTCCTTATTTTAGAAGATGTAAGTCTGCTATGCCTTCTTCTTAGCACAGTCATTGCACACTGAAAGGCAACCCTTTAGGTTTACTAACTCTACCCCATGGCTAGTAGACTATCCCTTTGGATTTTTAAATTTGAGATATGATAAGTTTGATATAGTCCCTTCTTAGTAGGTCCATCGCACATCAACATGGTCCATAAATTAAATCTATCAAATTTGACGAGCTCACATCCCCAGCAGATATGCCCTCAATTAAAAATCAAACTAAACCAAACAAATCATATCAAATCACATGAAATAAAGATAAAATAAATCTTTACTACTTTTGAGTTGACATATGTCCCCAGTGACATTCACTCAGTAGTCGCCCTAGGTCAAGTTTGATTAATTATGCATCAAACAGGTCACCCCAGCGGTTGTTCCTCACTTTGGAAAAATGTAAGTTTGCTAGACTTTCTTCCTACCATAGTCGTTGCACACTGAAAGGCAACCCCTTAGGTTGGCTTGCTCTATCGCGCAATCGGTAGACTATCCATTTGGATTTGTAAACCTGAGGTAGGTCAAGGCTAATATAGCCCATTCTCGATGGGTCTATCGTACACCGACAGGGTCCATACATTAACTTAGATTAAATTGAACCCAATCCAATTTTTCCCACAGGAGTTAAATCACACCCTTCTCCCTAGTGGAGCCCCAAATCTTATATAAAAAAGTCAAGCAAATAAATCAAATTCCAAACCTACATCCCTAGTGGAACCAAATTAAACCAACTGCCCCAATAGAGTCTAAATCAAAGAAATCCAACCAAACTCTTATCCCTAGTGGATACATCTCCAAACAAATCTATGAAATCAAACTCAAATCTTAATCCCTAGTGGATAGCCTGAACCTGCTTCCTTAGTGGAAGGTTTATATACCCAATCCCCAGTGAACTCGAGCCCATATCTCTAGCAGATATGCCTCCACATCAATTAAAACAAAACAAATTAAAGTTGATTCGATCTTAATCCCTGGTGGATTATAGATTATTATTCCTAGTGGATCTTCTTTCCTCAAATCATATAACAAATTCAAACCTTGTCCCCAACAGATTTTCTTCTTCTATGCCCTCAACATAAACCCTCACATGTCATGTATAATGCATTAGTGATCCCTAAGATTCTCATGTCCTTGACATGGAATTCTCATCAAATCTTATTTCTTCTCTTATGTACACATTTAATACTTCAACCAAAAGCCTAATAATGTATTTCTTCAAATTACATCATCTTAACATTGTAATCGACATTTTATGATTTATGATGGTGCAAGCACAAACTAACTATATAATATCATGCTAAACATATTATAGTGTGAATAAACACACTATATTATAGTATAATATATGATGTTATATTTTAATTTTCTATAATATAATATATTATCTAACATTACACCTCATTAGAATCACTTAAAAGGAACAAACAACAAAATTATCTTAATATATGAATAATGTTCATTTTGGATGTAAAATTGTTATTTTTCTATTAGAAATGGTACAAAATAGCATAATTTTCATGTTCCTTCTTGGCGTGTGCCGTGATTTTGGAAAAATTCTTCCATCTCAACCTTCAAATTAACATTTTTATGAGTTTTTACCCAATGTATTATAACAAAAGTAAAACATACTAAAATATACAATAATATTTAGTAACACACCACCACATTCATATATATGTGATGTTATATTGTTATGTACATTATATTTTAGCATGCTTTCATATAACATATTATCTTACATTACACATTAAAATGAATCACTTTAAGCAAATTTTTTTTAATTTGGTTGGAAAAAGAAAATTTATTTTGGATGCAAAATTCCATTCTTTTGATTAAATGACACACCATAGCACACCCCCAATGATGTTCCCTAATCTTACCATAAATTTGGCCAAATCCCATCATCTTAGCCTATAAATTAGTATTTTTATGAATTATACTAGTAGAAACTCTACTACATCATACTATAAGATACTAAAATATGATAAACAACAAGTAGTAATACACAAAAGTATGCTATAATGCATGATGCAACACTATGTTATGGAATCATATATCATAATACACAAACATATTATATTATATTATATTGCATATCACATCACAAGGGATTGCTTAAGATAAAAAATCATAAAATTAGTCTAAACAATAAAAAACTATATATTTTAGTCGTATCACTTGCAAATTTAAAATTAAAATAATATATTATGATGCCATGCTCTACCTATTATGAATTTGGCCAAATTCCACCATTTTAAAGTCAAAATAAACATTTTTATAAATAATGTTAGTGTAGGCTCGATTGCATGATTGTAAAATTCTGAAAGAATTTAAAATACATAGAATAATATATTATGATATATGATGCTATACTATGCTACAACATATAATATTTATTTTTAACATAAAATCTTACTTTTTAAACTACAACTGGTGTAGCACACCTTTGGTACTACAACTTAATTCCCACTTCAAATTTAATAAGTTTCATCATCTGATTTATTAATTAAATATTATTACGATTTATATTAATATAGACTATAGGGAATAATACCATAATATACTAAAACATTTCAAAACATCTTATAACATCCAAAAACACATCAATATATGCTCAAATATATGATGTTACATTATATTATAATATATGGTAATATAATATGATTTAGGGTTAGGGTTTAGGGTATTCAAATCACTAACAGTCAAGGGAAAGTCTCTTGAAGACAATTTTTTTAGCTACCTTAACTATGTTAGGATTAGGTCATTGTTTAGATCTACTCTTAATGAAACTTTATTCAAAGTTTATGGTTTATGGTTTAGGGTTTAGGGCTTAGGGTTAGTTTAAGATTTTGGGTTTATGGTTAGTTTAAGTTTAGGGTTTAGGGTTTAGTTTTTAGGATTTAGGGTTTAGGGTTTATGGTTTTAGGGCTTAGGGTTTAGGTTTATGGTTTAGGGTTTTAGGGTTTAAGGTTTAGAGTTTAGGGTTTATGATTTAGGGATTTGGGTTTAGGGTTTATGGTTAGGGTTTAGGGTTTAAGGTTTAGGGTTTTGTGTTTAGGGTTTAGGGTTTAGGATTTAAGTTTTAGGTTTAGGATTTATGTTTTAGTTTAGGATTTAGGGTTTAGGGTTTAAGGTTTAAGATTTAAGGTTTTTTTTAATAGAGAACAAATTCAGATTCAACATTTATTCTTTTCAATTTCATCAACCAAGTAGCATCCCAATTTTTCTAAGACACAAGAGATGATATAGATAAAAAATGAGCACCCATTGAGCAAATAAAAAACCCTAGATAAGTTGAACCATCTCTAATGTAATGACAGTTCCATAAGTAGCAGATCGGGTCGGCCATTCTTCAGTTTTTCTAGTTCCCATCAGAATAACCCAGCCTCTTGAGTAGTGAGATCCACCATCATATCACCGATCTCTCCTTCCGACACCACCAAGATTGTAACCTTTGTCACTCCTCCTACCTCCATAACCACCACTGCTCCGACCACCACCTCCATATCCACCAACACCTCCAGATCCCCCACCACTACTGCGATAATCGCCATCTCATCCTTTACCTCCACCGCATGATTTAGACTAAGGTTAGTTGACAATGATGTTCTTGCCATCAAGGTTCTTCCCATTTTGAGGGCTTAGGATTAGTTTAGGGTTTAAGGTTAGTTTAGGGTTTAGGGTTTGAGGTTTATGGTTTAGGGTTGTAGATTTTAGGGTTTAAGGTTTATGGTTTTGGGTTTATGGTTTAGGTTTAGGTTTAATGTTTAGGTTTGGGTTTGTGAAACCTAAACCCTAAACCCTAATCCTAACCCTAAACCCTAAACCATAAATCATAAACCATGAGACCCTAAAATGCTAAACTCGAAACCCTAAACTAACCTTAAACCCTAAACCTTAAACCCTAAAAGCCCTAAACCCTGAAGCTTAAACCCCAAACCTTAAATGCTAAACCCTAAACTAACTTTAAACCCTAAGTTAACCATAAAACCTAAACTTTAAACCCTAAACCCTAATTCCTAAAGCCCTAAACCCTAAAACCCTAAACCCTAACCAAAAACACTAAATCCTAAACCCCTAACCCTAAACCCTAAACACTAAAACCCTAAACTTTAAACCCTAAACCCTAAACCCTAAACCCTAAACCGTAAATCCTAAAACCTAAAAATCTAAAAATAAAACAAATAAAAGAAAAACCTAAACCTAAACCTAAAAATAAAATAGAGTTAATTATAAAAATAAATTAAAATAAAATAAATAAAAACCTAAACTAAACTAAAAAAATAAAATAAACCTAAAAATAAAAAACCTAAATAAAATAAAAACTAAACTTAAAATAAAAATAAAATAAACCTAAACATAAAATAGAATAAAAACTAAATAAAAACCTAAAAAAATAAATCTAAAAATAAATAAAAACTAAAACCTAAACCCTCAACTAAAAAAAAAGTACTAAAATAAAAATAAACTAAACTAAAATAAATAAAATCTAAACCTAAACCTAAAACAAACTAAACCTAAAATAAACTAAACCTAAACCCTAAAGTAAATAAAATAAAATAAATAATAAACTAACCTAAACCTAAACTAAAAAGTAAAACCTAAAAATAAACCTAAATTAAAAACTTAAAACCTAAACTAAATGAAACCTAAAAATAGAATAAGTACAAACTTAAACCTAAATAAAATTAATAATAATAAAAACATGAACTACAACCTAAACCTAAACCTAAACCCAAAAAGAAAATAAAATAAAAAATAAAAACAAAACTAAAATAAAATAAATAAAAAAATAAACTAAACTAAAAAATAAAAAACCTAAATAAAATTAAAAACCTAAAATTAAAATAAAATAAATCTAAAAAATAAAACTAAATAAATACCTAAACCTAAAAAATAAACCTAAACCCTAAACTAAAAAAAATAAAACATAAACCTAAAATAAACAAAAATAAACCTAAACCTAAACTAAAATAAACTAAACTAAAATAAATGAAACCTAAACTTAAACCTAAAATAAACTAAACCTAAACAGTATAAAATAAAATAAACCAAAAATAAACCTAAACCTAAAATTAAACCTAAAAAATAAAAGAAACCTATACCTAAACATAAAAATAAAATATCTGACCTAAACTTAAAAAATAAAATAAAAATAATACTAAAGTAAAAAAAATAAACATAAACCTAAACCTACTAAAATAAAAAAACATAAGCTAAAATAAATAATCCTAAATTAAGTAAACTAAACTAAATAAAATAAAAATAAATAAATTTAAAGTAAAAAAATAAAAAAACTAAATAAACCTACCTACTAGTTTACTTCATTAAGAAAAATCCAAACCCTTAACCCTAAACCCAAAAACTAACCCTATACCCTAAACCTTAAATTCTAAATCTACAACCCTAAACCCTAAACACTAAATTAACCCTAAACCCTTAACCCTAAACCCTAAATTAAAAAATAAATACTAAATAAAAAAAACTTATCCCTAAACACTAAAATAAAACATAAACCCTTAACTACAACCCTAAACCCTAAAACTCTAAACCCTTAACCCTAAACCCTAAACCCTAAACCCTCAACCCTAAACAAACCCAAAACCCTAAACTCTAAACCAAACCATAAACTCTAAACCATAAAAATCTAAACCCTAAAAAACTAAACTAAACTAAATAAAACATAAAAATAAAATAAATAAAAAGACCAAAACCTAAATAAATTAAAATAAATAAAATAAAATAATATAAATAAAATAAAATAAAATAAATAATTAAATTAAATTCTAAACCTAAACCTAAACATAAGCCTAAACATAAACCAAAAATAAAATAAATAAAATAAAACTACCACTAAACTAAAAGAAAAATAAATAAAACCTAACTAAACTAAAAAAAACAAAATAAACCTAAACTTAAATAAATAAAAAAAAACTAAATAAAATAAAAATAAAATAAACCTAAAATAAAATAAAATAAAATAAAAACTAAATAAAAACCTAAACCTAAAAAAATAAACCTAAAAATAAATATAAATAAATAAAACATAAACCATAAACTAGAAAAAAATCTAAACCTAAAATAAACAAAATAAAATAAACCTAAACCTAAACTAAAATAAACTAAACTAAAATAAATAAAACCTAAACATAAACCTAAATTATAATAAACCTAAACTATAAAATAAATAAAAAACAAACTAAAAATAAGCCTAAACCTAAACTAAAAAATAAAACCTAAAAATAAACCTAAAACCTAAAGCTAAAAAATAAAATAAAAACCTAAACTTAAACGTAAAAATAAAAATAAAACCTAAACATAAAAGAAAACAAAACTAAAAAATATACATAAACCTAAGCCTTAACCTAAAAAATAAGTTGAAATAAAAATCATAAACTAATATAAATAAACCTAAAATAAATAAACTAAACTAAATAAAATAAAAAAATAAACCTTAAAATAAATAATAAAATAAACTAAAATAAATAAAAAATAATCTAAAAAAACTTAAACCTGCCTATTTTCTTAAATTTTTTAATAAAACCTAAACCCTAAACCCCAAACCCTAAACCCTATATCATAAAGCTCTAAACCCTAAATCCTAAACTCTAAACTAAAACCCAAAACCCTAAACCTAAAACCTAAACCCTACCTAAACCCAAATAAATAAAACCTAACCCTAACCCCTAAACCTTAAATCCTAAACCTTAAAACCCTAAACCTTAAACCCTAAACCCTAAACCCTAAACCCTAAACCCTAAAACCTACAACCCTAAACCCTTAGTTGCTAAAAACCTAAACTTAAACTAAATAAAACCTAACAATAAAATAAATAAAAAATCCTAAATGAAATTAAAATAAAAATAAAATGAAATAAAAATAACAACTAAGCCTAAAATAGAAATTAAACCTAAGCCTTAACCTAAAAATAAAATTAAATTAATTAAACTAAACTAAAATAAAATAAATAAAAACCTAAACTAAACTAAAAAATTAAAAACCTAAATATAATAAAAACTAAACCTAAACTAAAAATAAAATAAACCTAAAAGATAATAAAATAATAACTAAATAAAAATATAAATCTTAAAAAAACCTAAAAATAAATAAAAATTAAAACCTAAACCCCCAAACCAAAAAAAATTACCTTAACCTAAAAAAAAAATTAAACCTAAACCTAAACCTAAACTGAAATAAATAAAACCTAAACCTAACCTAAAATAAATTAAACCTAAACTTAAAGCTAAACTAGATAAAATAAAATTAACTAAAAATAAACCTAAACCTAAACTAAAAAAAAAACCTAAAATAAAAACCTAAAACCTAAACATAAAGAAATAAAATAAAAACCTAAACCTAAACCTAAAAATAATAAAATAAAACCTAAAACTAAAAAATATAATAAAATAAAATAAACTAAAAAATAAAAAACCTAAACCAAAAAAAAAACATAAAATATAAACTAAAATAAATAACCTAAACTAAACTAAATAAAAAATAAAAAATAAACCTAAATAAAATAAAAGTAAAATAAACTAAAATAAATAAAAAAATAAACTAAATAAACTAAATAAACCTAAACCTACTAGTTTACTTAATTAAAAAAAACCATAAACCCTTAATCTTAAACCCTACAACCCAAAACCCTAAACCCTAAACACTAAACCTACAACCCTAAACCCTAAACCCTAAAAACCTAAACCTAAACCCTAAAAAAGCATAAACCCCAAACCCAAACCCAAACCTAAAACCCAAAACCTAAAACCCAAACAAAACTAACCCTAAACACTAAAACCCTAAACCCCAAACCCTAAACCTATACTGAAAGTAACTAAATAAATTTAAAAGTAAACATAAACCTCAAAACTTAATAAACCTGTACTTAAACCTAAACCCTAAGAATGGGCAAAACCTTGATAGTAGAAACATCACCATCAGCCAGGCTCAGTCTAGATCTGGAGGTACTAACAGAGATGGATGCGACCGTTATCATAGTGGTGGTGGGGTATCTAGAGGTTCTAGTTGATATGGAGGTGGTGGTCGGAGCAGTCATGGTTATGGAAGTGAGAGTGATGAAGGTTACAACCATGGTGGTGGCAGAGGGAGAGATTGGGGATATTATGGTGGATTATGCTACTCGAGAGGTCGGGGATGTTCTGCTGGGAACTTCAGAAACTAAAGAAAGGCTAATTCAATTTGTTGCTTATGGAACTGTGTCTTTATAGTAGATACGATTCTAGTTATCTATGGTTTTTGATTTTCACTATGAGTGCTCATTTTTTATCTATGTCGTGACTTGTGTCTTAGAAAACTTGGTGTGTTACTTGCTTGATTAAATCAAAAAGAAGAAATGTTGAATCTGAATTTATTTTCTATAAAAAAACATAAAACCTAAACTAAACTAAAACTAACAAACCG
This sequence comes from Cymbidium sinense, assembly GCA_021442155.1. Taxonomy (NCBI): domain Eukaryota; kingdom Viridiplantae; phylum Streptophyta; class Magnoliopsida; order Asparagales; family Orchidaceae; genus Cymbidium; species Cymbidium sinense. The sequence goes on from JAKCPB010000163.1 coordinate 197,838, forward strand.
AAAAAACACTAAACCCTAAAACCACTAAACCAAACCCTAAACTATAAACCCAAAAACCATAAATCGTAAACCCTAAACCATAAAACCTAAACCTTAAACCCTAAACCCTAAATCCTAAACCCTAAACCCAAAAAATAAAAAAATAAGAAAAACCTTAATTCCTAAACCCTAAACCCCAAACTTTAAACCTTGTACTAATCCTAAACTATAAATCCTAAACCTAAAAATAAAATAAATAAATAAACTTAAACCTAAATAAAATAAAATAAATAAAATAAAATAAAAACCTAACCTAAACCTAAACTTAAAACTAAAAGTAAAATAAAATAAAATAAAAAACCAAAACTAAAATAAAATAAAATAAATAAAATCCTAAACTAAACTAAAAAAATAAAATAAATTAAAAATAAAAAAAACCTAAATAAAATAAAACCTAAACGTAACATAAAAATAAAAGAAAAAAATAAAATAAAATAAACACTAAATTAAAACCTAAACCTTAAAAAATAAACCTAAAAATAAAACCTAAAATAAATAAAAATTAAAACCTAATCCCTAAACTAAAAAAAACTAAACCTAAAGAACAAAATAAAATAAACCTAAACCTAAACTAAAATAACTAAACTAAAATAAATAAACATAAAATAAACCTAAGAATCAAAACTTAAAAAATAAAATAATAACTATATGAAAATAAAAATAAAATAAACTAAAAATATACTAAAATAAAATAAAATAAAAAAAATAAATAAAATCTAAACCTAAAAATAAACCTAAAGAAAACCTAAGAATAAATAAAAATAAAACATAAAGCATAGACTAAAACCTAATCAAAAAAAATAAAAACAAAATAAACAAAATAAAATAAACCTAAACCTAAACTAAAATAAATTAAAAAAAATAAAAAAAACCTAAACCTAAACTAAATAAAAAAATAAAAATAAAAATAAACCTAAATCTAAACTAAAAAATAAAAGCTAAAAATAAACCTAAAATAAAAACATAAAACCTAAACCTAACTTAAAAAAATAAAACAAAAAACCCTAAACTTAAAATATAAAATAAAAAAATAAAACTAAACTAAAAAAGAAACCTAAACCTAAACCTAAACATAAAAAATAAACTAAAATAAAAAAACCTAAACTAAAATAAATAAACTGAACTAAATAAAAATAAAAATTAATCATAAATAAAAACAAAAGTAAACTAAACTAAAATAAATAAAAAATAAACTAAATAAACCTAAACTAGTGGGTTTACTAAATTTAAAAAAAAAAACCCTAAAACCTAAACCCTAAATCCTAAATGCCCGAAACCCTAAAGCCTAAACCCTAAACCCTAAATCTTAAACCCTAAACCCTAAACTCTAATCCCTAACCCTAAACCCTAAACCTAAAAACCTTAAACCCTAAAACCCTAAACCCTAAACCCTAAACCTAAAAACATAAACCTAAATTAAATAAAACCTACAAATAAAATATTTAGGAAAACCTAAACCTAAATAAAATTAAAAATAAAATAAAATAAAAACCTAAGCTAAAAACTAAACCTAAACTTAAAAATAAAAAAAATAAACTAATAAAAATAAAATAAAAATAAAACTAGACTAAAAAATAAACATAAACCTTAAAAATAAACTAAAATAAAAAACCTAAACGAAAATAAATAAACATAAAATAAATAAACTAAATTAAATAAAAATTAAAATTAAAAATTAAAAAATAAACTAAATATACTAAATAAACCTAAACCAACTAGTTTACTTAATTTTAAAAAAAACCTTAAAACATAAATCCTAAACTATAAACCTTAAACCCTAAACACAAAACCCTAAACCTACAATCCTAAACATACAACCCTAAACCCTAACCCTAAAGACCAAATAAAGAATAAACCCTAAAATAAACCCATTTTCCTGCTATTTTTTGCCATCTCTAAATAAACACCTATTGTCTTAAAATTCTGCTAAATGATGTCTTCTATCTCAAACCCATTCCTTTTGGTTCTAAACCTCTCTGTTTCAAACGCTTTGTTAACATTTGGGTTGATGTTGGAACTAAATTATTTTCACCCTTCATGCTAAGATCATGAAAATAAGACCATTCTACTCTTCTTATATGTAACCAATGGTCTATCCTATATGCCTAATTATGAGTATATCCTAATCCTTAATGTGACAAAGCAACTAAATAACTGTTGCTCTTAATCGCTATTGAGCACCTATTATTGCAATTTGCTTTATTATTTTGCTAATATCCCACCTCTACACTAATACCTCTAAATGGAATGTTATTTTTCAATACTAAACTAGTCTTGCTTCCCATGATCGTAGGTTTGGAGTTATTATCATTGTGCATGAGATACCGCTTACTCTAAAAAATTGTCCATGTTTTGGATTGATTGCTAACACCTGGTATGTTGTTGCTTTTCCTTGCAGTTGTTCTCCCATCCTATGCTATGATTGGAACATGTACAAATTGAAGCACATTTCTTTGTTATGCTTGGAATTAATGATTTATCTTATATGCATAATTGGGTTATTAACAAACCCATTATTAAACCCTAAGTTATGAAAAATCGACTACGATTTCCCTAATGTCACTACCATTAGCTTATGGTAGCTATTCATTATCTATCCTTTCCAGATATATGTTTATGGGTGGAATCTTAGCTAACGCCTTGTTGGTTGGATATCACCCACCTACGCTTTGGATTATTTTACCAAGTCTCTAAAGTTCTATTGCTTGGTAGATTTTTCTAACCACCTAGGTTTATTTTATACCTAAATTCATTGATCTACCTGCTCCTACTTCATCCTCAAACTTGTATCTATTATTTTGATTATATTGGATGAGTGGCATCATTACAAGCTAACTAGTTTTTGCTGTTTTGGTTGTCTCTTGTCTTGGAGATTTACCATTTTATTTTACCTTGTCACCTCAGTTGGCTCTTTCCTTGTTGGTTGTAGAACCGTGGTCTCATGCCCCAAACCTCCTACATCCCTGATGGTGAGGGTTTTGGTGATTTGATTTGCGCCTTGGATAACCTATGCTTTATTTATTTGTTTATCTATTATTGCCATGTCTACCTATTGAGGAGTTTATGGCCAACTATCTTCCTATCTTGGATGCCCTAAACCTTGTTATTCATTTTAATGTTGAGACTCATTTCAATTCACTTGTTGAATGGCGGTTCCAATGTTGTATTCCTCTAAACCTAATTGCCCTAATTTATCCCTAATATCACCTGCTACCTTTTGACCTATATAAATTTATTTTAAAGAATGGTATTACCTTTAGTCCCTTCCTATCTTGGATGTTCCTTTGTTGTCTTGTTCTCCGGATTGATTATTGACCTATTATTTGAATACCCTAATCCTTAAGCCCGCTCTAACTACGGTGCTTATTTTGGTTGGTTGCTTCATTCCCGTGTTGAGCTATGCTATCTCCCTTTACTATTGCTTTCTCCTGACATTAATAAAATTATTTCCCTTGTTCTACCGAAAGATTCATTTACATATCATGTGATTGGGATGGTGTTAAGTATAAGCTCATTGACTTATTTAAGAGGTTTTAAAGTTGTCTCCTCCGTAATTTTCTTATGGAATTATACTAACTAATTTCTTTCCTAATATGGCTATTCATGAACCTAAGATGGCTCACTCACTTATGTTTGGTATTCTCATGTCAAGATGACTATATTGATGATATTTTTCTAATGAGACTCTTATCCTAAACTCTAAACTATATATTTTAGATATGATTTTGCTTAGTAATAAAGCTCACAAGAATATCAACAACTTGCTTCCTTCCTAAATTTGTCTATGATCGTGATGATCTCACCCCTATTGGTTCTAGTAGCTCATAATGTAACCCTTCCTAAGTTTGGATTCTCATACTTGCATATAATGTGATTGAATGAGCCTTCTATCAAATTCTTAACATACTCATATTATGTTATTTTCCTCCTAACTTTTGTCTAGAATTAAACCTGTTCTAATCTCCCTCTTATTATAACTGCTGTGATTCTCTCGTGTCTGCTTTATCATGCATTCCCACATCCTCCAAAATCTTACTTTAGCTTATTATGTTAATCATCCTGTATCTTTTGATTGTTTTATGCTTTCTTTTACTCTTGGATGTACTTAGATAATTTACTCTACTAATTGTAGCTAGTTCTAGAGTTTATCCCTAAACCTGTAACCCTCTTTTGTGGTAATAAAAATACTACATGGGGCTTCCCTAAAAAAACAAAAAAAACCCTAAACCCTAAACCCTAAACCCTACACATTAAACCCTAAGGCTAAACCCTAAACCCTAAACCCCAAACCCTAAACCTAAAAAAAACCTAAACACTAAAACTTAATAAACCTAAACCTAAACCTAAACCCTAAGAATGGGCAGAACCTTGAAGATAGGAACATCACCAACAACTAAGTTAGTCTAGATCTAGCGATTGAGGCGAAGGCAGAGGTGACGGTTATTGTAGTCGTGGTGGCAGATTTGGAGGTGCTAGTGGATATGGAGGTGGTGGTAAAAAGCAGTGGTATGGAGGCGGAGGAAAGGAGGTTAAGATGGTGGTGGTTGAGGGAGAGATCAAATGATGGTATATCCTAAATGGCTAGGTGGTCGATGGGAATGTAAAACTAAAGAACAATCAATCCACCTATTGCCATTAAACTGTGTCTTTATAGATAGATGGTTCTAATCTATTATTTTGATTTGCTCTATGCTCATTTTTTATCTATATCTCACTTGTGTCTTAGAAAACTTGGTGTTACTTGGTTGATGAAATGTTGAATCAATTTGTTCTTTATTAAAAAGTAAAAACCAAAAACCCTAAACCTAAAACCTAAACCCCATACCCTGAAAACCCTAAACCCTAAACAATAAAACCCTAAACAATAAACACTAACCCTAAACCTAAACCTAAACCCTAAACCCTAAACCCTAAACCCTGAACACTAAACCCCAACCCTTAACCATAAACTAAAACCTTAAAAAAAGGCTAAAAAACTAAAACCTAAACTAAATAAACTAAGAATATAATAAATTAAAAACCTAAACCAAAATAAAATGAAAACATAAATTAAAACCTAAACCTAAAAAAATAAAATAAACTAAACTAAAATATAATATATAAAAACTAAACTAAAAAAAGAAAATAAAAAACCTAAATAAAATAAAAATCTATACTTAAAATAAAAATAAATTAAACCTAAAATAAAATAAAATAAAAACTTAAATAAAAAAAAAAAATAAACCTAAATAAAAAATAAAATAAAATGAACTAAAATAAAAAAATAAACTAAATAAACCTAAACATACTAGTTTACAAAATTTAAAAAAAACCCTAACCCTAAACCCTAAACCCCAAACCCTAAACCTACAACCCTAAACCCTAAACCTTAAACCCTAAACCCCATACCCTAAACCTTAAACCATAAAATCTTAAACCCTAAACCCTAAACACTAAAAATATAAAAAATTAAGCCTAAACTACATAAATCTAAAAATAAAATATATAAAAATACCTAAACCTAAATAAAAAATAAAATAAAATAAAATAAAATACAATAAAAACCTAAAACTAAACCTAAAAATAATATAGATAAAAATAAGAATTAAACTAAAATAAAATAAATAAAAATAAACTAAACTAAAAAATAAAAAACAATCATAAAAATAAAACCTAAATTAAATAAAAACTAAAAGGAAAATAAAAGTCAAATAAACCTAAAATAAAATAAATTAAAATAAAAACTAAATAAAACGTAAACCTAAAAGATAAATTTAAAAATAAAACCTAAAAATAAATATAAAATCAAACCCAAACCATAAACTAAAAAAACCTAAACCTAAAATAAACAAAATAAAATTGACCTAAACCAAATATAAAATAAACTAAACTAAAACATATAAAAACTAAACCTAAATCTAAAATAATCTAAACCTAAACTGTAAACTAAATAAAATAAAATAAACTAAAAATAATCTTAAACCTAAATAAAAAATAAAACCTAAAAATAAACCTAAAATTAAGACCTAAATGCTAAACCTAAAAATTAAAATAAAAACCTAAACATAAACCTAAAAATAAAAAATAAAACCTAAAACTAAAAAATAAAATAAAATTAAAAGTAAACTAAAATATAAATATATACCTAAACCTAAAAAAATAAACTAAAATAAAAAACCTAAACTAAATAAAATAAATATAAAATAAACAAATAAACTAATTAAAAATAAAAAATTAACCTAAATAAAAATACAAAATAAAATAAACTAATATAAATAAAAAATAAACTAAGTAAACCTAAACATACTAACTTTCTTAATTAAAAAAAACCCTAAACCTAACCTAAAGTAACTAAATAAATTAAAAATAAATCCTAAAGCCTAAAACCTAATAAACCTAAACAAACATAAACCTAAGAATAACCTTAATGTCTAACATCATAACTAATCACCTATGGAGGTGAAGGTAAAAATCTAAATATCTAAAATATGGACCTAAAAGGTCATGGAGGTAGGAAAAATGAAGGATACAATCGGTGGTGGAGGAGGTAGAGATATATGATGGTGGATCCTACTAAGACTGTAGTTGATAACGGAGAAACTAAATATCGATCCGATTCTTATGGAAGTGTCTTAAGAGAGATAATTCTAGTTATCTGTGGGTTTTGATTTTCTATGCTCATATCTATACACTTGTGTCTTAATAAACTTGGTGTGTTACTTGGTTGATGAAATCAAAAAGAAGAAATGTTGAATCTAAATTTGTTCTCTATTAAAATAATAAAACAAAAACCCTAAACCCTAAACCTAAAGCCTAAAACCTAAAACCTAAACCCTAAATCTGAAATCCTAAAAACCTTAAACCTTAAAACTCTAAACCCTAAACCCTAAACCCTAAAACTTAAACCCTAAATGTTAAACCTAAAACCCTAAACGTTAAACCCTAAACTCTAAACCCAAAAACCTAAACCCTAAACCCTAACCCTTACCTTAATCCCTAAACCCTAAACCCTAAAACCCTAAACACTAAACCAAAAACTAACCTTAAACCCCAAACCGTAAATCTTAGAAACCATAAACCTTGAAGCCTAAACCCTAAACCTTAAACACTAAACTAATAAAACTAAAACCCTAAACCCTAAGCTAACCTAAACAAAAACTAAACTAACTAAACATTAAACCTAAACCCCTAAACCAAAACCCTAAAACCTAAACCCTAAAAAATCCTAAACCTAAACCTAAACCTAAACCCTAAACCTAAAACTAAATCTAAACTAAATAAAACCTAAAAAATAAAAGAAATTAAAAACCTAAACCTAAACCTAAAATAAAATAAAACAAAACCAAAATAAATTAAAATAATGTAAATAAAACCTAAAATAACAAAAAAAATAAAATAAACCTAAAATAAAAAAAAACATAAAAAAACTATAAAATAAAATAAAAACTAAACATAAAATAAACCTAAAATAAAATAAAATAAAAAAAAATAAAAACCTAAACCTAAAAAATAAACCTTAAAATAAATAAAAAATAAAACTGAAATCCTAGACTAAAAAAAATTAAACCTAAAATAAAATAGAATAAACAAAATAAATTAAACTTAAACCTAAACTAAAATAAACTACACTAAAATTAATAAAACCTAAACATAAACCTAAAATAAACTAAACGTAAACCCTAAACTAAAATAAACCTAAAAGTAAACTAAGTAAAACTCAAAAATAAAATAAATAAATAAATAACCTAAACTTAAATAAAATAAAAAATAAAGTAAAATAAAAACATAAACTACAACCTAAACCTAAACCTAAACCAAAAAAAGAAAACAAAATAAAAAATTGAAACTAAACTACAATAAAATAAATAAAAACATAAACTAAAAAAAACCAAAATAAAATAAAAATTAAACTAAAAATAAAAATGAAAAAAAACCCAACGTAAAATAAATTAAAAACTAAATAAAAGCGTAAACCTATAAAATAATACCTAAAAATAAATATAAAATAAAACCTAAACATAAAAAATAAAATAAAACATAAACATAAAAAATAAAATAAAAATAAAACTAAAGTAAAAAACAAACAAAAACCTAAACCTCAAAAATAAAAAAAATAAAAATAATAAAATAAATAAACCTAAATTAAATAAACTAAACTAAATAAAATAGAAATAAACCAAAATCAAAATAAATAAATTAAAATAAACTAAAATAAATAATAAATAAATAAAATAAACCTATACCAATGAGTTTACTAAATTTTAAAATAAAAAAATTTAAAAATTTAAAAAAACCCTACTAAAAACCTAAAAACCCAAACCCTAAACCTAAACCTTAAACCCTAAGTTTACAACGAAATCCTAAACCCTAAACCCTAAACCCTAAACTAACACTAAATCCTAAACCTTAAACCCTAAATAAAAAAATTAAAAATAAATAAATAAAACCTTAACCCTAAACCCTAAAACAAATACTAAACCCTAAATTCTTAACCTATAACTATAAACCCTAAAACACTAAACCCTAATCCCTATACCCTAAACCCTAAACCTTAAACCTTAAAAACTTAAACTTAAACTAAATAAAATCTTAAAAAAAATAAAACCTTAATAAAATATAAAAAAATTAAATTAAAGAAAAAACCTAAACATCAACCTAAACCTAAACCTAGACCTATAATTAAAATAAAATAAAAAATAGAAACTAAACTAAAAATAATTAAATAAAATTTTTTAACTAAACTAAAAAATAAAAAAAACCTGAAAATAAATAAACCTAAATAAAATATAAACTAAATATATGATAAAAATAAAATAAACCTAAAATAGAAATTAAATAAAAACATAAACCTAAAAATAAACGTGAAAATAAAACCAAAAAATAACTAAAAATAGAACCTAAACAATAAAGTAAAATAGAAAAAACCTAAACATAAAATAAATAAAATAAAGTAAACCTAAACCTAAACTAAAATAAACTAAACTAAAAAAATAAAATATAAACCTAAACCTAAATAAAACTAAACCTAAACCCAAAACTAAATAAAATAAATTAAACTAAAAATAAACCTAAACCTAAACTAAAAAAATAAAACCTAAAAATATACCTTAAATAAATACCTAAAACCTAAACCTAAAAAAATAAAATAAAAACCTAAACCGATACATAAAAATAAAAAATAAAACCTGAACCTAAAAAAAACTAAACGAAAAAATAAACATAAACTTAAACCTAAACCTAAAAATAAACTGGAATAAAAATGTGTACAAAAATAAATAAACCTAAAATAAATAAACTAAACTAAATAAAAATAAAAACTTAACCTAAATAAAAATAAAAATTAAATAAAAAAATAAAGAAAAACTAAACTAAATAAATCTAAACCAATCAATTTTATTAATTAAAAAAATCCTAAACCTTAAACCCTAAACTCTAAACCCTAAATCCCCTAAACCCTAAACCCTAAACCCTAAAATTAATCCTAAACCATAAACCTAAAACCCTAAACCCTAAACTAACCCTAAACCCTAAATAAGTAAAAAAAATTAAAAAAAAACCCTAAACCTTAAACCCTATATCCTGAAACCCCAAACCCTAAACCTTAAAACCTACAACCCTAAACCCCAAACCCTAAACCCTAAACCTTAAACTAACCCTAAACCCTAAACTCTAAATTGCTAAAAAGCTAAACCCTGAACTAAATAAAGCCTAAAAATAAAATAAATAAAAGAACCTAAACCAAAATAAAAAAATAATATAATAAAAACATAAATTAAAGCCTAAACATAAACCTAAACCTAAACCTAAAAAGAAAAAAAATCAAACTAAAATAAAATAGATAAAAACTTAAGCTAAACTAAAAAAATAGGAAACCTAAATAAAATAAAAACTAAACCTAAAATAAAAATAAAATAAACATAAAATAAATTAAATTAAAAACTAAATAAAAACCTAAACCTAAAAAAACATAAAAATAAATATAAAATAAAGCCTAAACCTTAAATAAAAAACTACATATCCCTAAACATAAATTAAAATAAATAAAACCTAGACTCAAACCTAAAATAAACTAAACCTAAACCTAAAGCCAAACTAAATAAAATAAAATAAACTAAAAGATAAAACCTAAAAAAAACCTGAACTAAAAACCTAAAACCTAAACCTAAAAAAATAAAATAAAAGCCTAAACCTTAACCTAAAAATATAAAATAAAAACCTAACCCTATAATAAAATAATAAAATAAATAAACTAAACTAAATAAAAATAAACCTAAATAAAAATAAATAATAAAATAAACTAAAATAAATAAAAAATGAACTACATAAACTAAATTAACCTAAACCTACTGGTTTAGTTAATTAAAAACAAACCATAAACCCTAAATCCTAAACTCTAAATCATAAACCTACAACCATGAATCCTAAAAAATCGTAAACCCTAAATCCTTAACCCTAAGTCTAAACCTTAAGCACTAAACCCCATACCTTAAACCCTAAACCCTAAACCATAAAATTCTAAAAACTTAAACCTAAACAAAATAAACCAAAAATAAAATAAATAAAAAAACTTAAACCAAAATAAAATAAAAAAGAAATAAAAACCTAAACTATAACCTAAACCTATACCTAAACCTAAAAAAAAACTAAACTAAAAAAAAATTAGAGAAACCTAAACTAAACTAAAAAAAATAAAGTACCTAAATAAAATAAAAAACTAAACCTAAAATAAAAATAAAATAAACTTAAAATAAAATAAAATAAAAACAAATTAAAAACCTAAATAAAAATAAAAATAAACCCAAATAAAAATAAAAAAACAAAATAAACTAAAATAAATAATACATAAACTAAATAAACCTAAACCTACCAGTTTACTTAATTTAAGAAAAAAAACCTAACACTAAATCGTAAACCCTAAACCCCAAATCCTAAATCGTAAACCCTAAACCCTAATCATTAAATCCTAAACCCTACACCCTAAACCCTAAAACCTAAACCCTAAACCCTAAAAACTAAAAATCTAAACCTAAACTAAATAAAACTCAAAAAATATTTAAATAAAAAAACTTAAACCTAAATAAAATAAAAAAATAAATTAAAATAAAAAACTAAACTAAAACCTAAAACTAAACCTAAACCTAAACCTAAACATAAAATAATATAAAAAGTAGAAACTATACTAAAATATATTAAATAAAATCTAACCTAAATTAAGAAATAAAAGAAACATAAACATAAAAAAATGAAAATAAAATAAAAACTAAACACAAAATAAAAACAAAGTAAATAAATTAAAAACTAAATAGAAACCTAAACCTAAAGATAAACCTAGAAATAAAACCTAAAAATAAATTAAAAATTAAAAATTAATCAAGAAAATAAAAAAAACCTAAATATAAAATAAACAAAATAAAATAAACCCAAACCTAAACAAAAATAAACTAAACTAAAATAAATAAAACATATACCTAAAACTAAAATAAACTAAACATAAACCTCAAACTAAATGAATTAAAATAAACTAAAAATAAAGATAAACTTAAACTGAAAATAAAACCTAAAAATAAACCTAAAATAAAAACCTAAAACCTATACCTAAAAAAATAAAATAAAACCTAATCTTTAACCTAAAAATAAACAAAAAAACTTTAAACCTAAAAAATAAAATAAAAACTAAACTAAACTAAAATAATAAACATGAATCTAAGATATGAACTAAAAAAAAAACCTAAATTAAAATAAATAAACCTAAAATAAACAAACTAAACTAAATAAAAATAAAAAAATAAAACTAAATAAAAATTAATAATAAAATGAACTAAAATAAATAAAAAATAAACTAAATAAACCTAAACCTATTAGTTTTCTTAATTTAAAAAAAAAACCCTAAACCCTAAACCATAAACCTTACACCCTAAACCCTAAACCTTACCTAAAGTACCTAAATAAATTAAAAAATATAATCCTAAACCGTAAAACCTAATAAACGTAAACCTAAACCTAAACCCTAAGAATGGGCATAACCTTGACGACAAGATCATCATTGTCAACCAGGCTTTAGTCAGATTCGGTGGTGGAGGCAAAGGCGAAGGAGGCAGTTACCACAGTACTGGTGGGCAATATGGAGGTGTTGGTGGATATGGAGGTGGTGGTGACGATATGGAGGATCGATCCATTATATGAACTTTTCTTTTAGTAGACAATTCTAGCTTTTCTGGGTTTTGATTTACCTTACATGCTCATTTTTTATCTATGTCGTCGCTTGTGTCTTAGAAAATTAGTGTGTTGGTCGGTGAAATCAAAAAGAAGAAATGTTGAATATGAATTTGTTCTCTATTAAAAAAAATAAAAGCCCTAAACCCTAAATGTAAAACTTAAATCCTAAACCCTAAACCCTAAACCCTAAAAACTCTAAACCCTAAACCCTAATCCCTAAACCCTAAAACCCTAAACCCTAAACCCTAAACCCTAAATCTTAAAACCTAAACACAAAACCCTAAAACCTAAACCCACCCACCTAACCTTCCTAAAAAACCATAAACCAAACCCTAAACCCTTAAATAGCTAAATCCTAAACACCACAAATTAAACACTTACCTTAAACTTCCTAAACTAAGCTACTAACCCTAAAACCTAAACCCACCCACAAACTGACCTAAACCCTAAAACCTAAACCTAAACCAAAATTAAACCAAACCCTAAAAAACCTAAAACCTAAACCTAAACTAAATAAAACCTAAAAATAAAAAAAATAAAAAAACCTAGACTTAAACCTTAAAATAAAATAAAATAAACTAATAAAAAAAATTAAAATAAAAGAAATAATAACCTAAACTAAATAAAAAAATAAAATAAACTTAGGAATAAAAAGCTTAAATAAAATAAAAACTAAACATAAAATAAACCTATGATAAACCTAAAAGAAAATAAAATAAAAACTAAATAAAAACCTAAACCTAAAATAAAACCTTAAAATAAATAAATAAATAAAACTTAAACCCTAGACTAAAAAAAATCTAAACCTAAAATAAAAATAAAATAAATAATAGAAAATAAACTAAATCTAAACACTAAACTAAATAAAAGAAAATAAACTCAAAATAAACCTAAACCTAAACAAAAAATAAAACCTAAAAATAAACATAAAATAAAAACCTAAAGCCTAAACAAAATAAAACTTAAAATTAAAATAAATAAATAAGCCTAAACATGAATATAATAAAAAATAAAATAAAATAAAAACATAAACTACAACTTAAACATAAACCTAAACCAAAAAAGAAAAGAAAATAAAAAATAAAAAATAAATACTAAACTAAAATTTAATAAATAAAAAAACTAAAAAAAAAATAAAATAAAATAAAACTAAAACTAAAATAAAATGAAATAAACTAAATATAATTTAAAATATAAAAAAAATTAAACCTAAAAATAAAACCTAAAAAAATAAATAAATAAAATAAAATAAACCCTAAACTAAAAAACTAAACCTAAAATAGAAATAAAATAAAAACCTAAACTAAAATAAACCATAATAAGTAAAACCTAAACCTAAACCTTACCTAAATAAATAAAATAAACCAAAAATAAACCTAAACCTAAACTAAAATTAGAACCTATAAATAAACCTAAAATAAAAACCTAAAAGCTAAACCCAAGAAAATAAAATAAAAACCTAAACCTAAACATAAAAATAAAATTAAAACATAAACCTAAAAATAAAAATAAAAATAAAACTCAACTAAAAAATAAACCTAAACCAAAATCTAAACCTAAAAAATAAACTAAAATAAAAAACCTAAACTAAAATAAATCAACTAAACAAAATAAAAATTAAAAATAAAAATAAATAAAAAATAAAATAAAATAAAATAAGTAAAAAGAAGCTAAATAAACTAAATAAACCTAAAACTAGCCCACAAACCCTAAAATTATACTAACCCTAAACCCTAATCTAAACAAGAACCCTAAAACTTACTAATCTAAAAACCTAAACCCTAAAACCCTAAACCTTAAATCCCTTACCCTAAATGCTAAACCAAAAAAACATAATAACCTAAACTAAAATAAATAATAGCTTAAAATAAAAAATATAAAAAAACATAAACCTAAATAAAATAATAAAATAAAATAAAATAAAATTTTAAAATAAAACCTAAACTTAAACCTAAAAATTAAAAAAATAATAAAAATAAACTAAAATAATAAAAAAACATAAACTAAACTTAAAATAAAAACAAACCTAAGAATAAAAACATAAATAAAGTATAAACTAAATGAAATATAAAAACCAAAAAAACTGAAAATAAAATAAAATAAAAACTAAATAAAAACCAAAACCTAAAAATAAAACCTAAAAATAAATAAAAAAATAAAACCTAAACCCTAAACTAAAAAAAACCTAAACCTTAAATAAAAATAAAATTAATAAAATAAAATAAACCTATACCTAAACTAAAATAAATAAAGCCTAAACCTAAACCTTAAATAAACTAAACCTAAACCATAAAATAAATAAATTAAAATAAACTAAAAATAAACCTAAACCTAAACTAAAACATAAAACATACAAATAAACATAAAATAAAAACCTAAAATCTAAACCTAAAAAATAAAATAAAAATTTAAACCTAAACCAAAAAATAAAAAATAAACCAAAACCTAAAAAATAAAAATAAAACTAAACTAAAATAATAAATCAAAACCTAACCCTAAACCTAAAAAAATCAACTAAAATAAAAAGCCTAAAATAAAATAAATAAATAAAGATAAAATATATAAAAAAAACTAAATAAAAAATCCTAAATAACAATTTAAACTAAATAAACTAAATAAACAAAATAAAGCTAAACCTACAAGTTTACTTAATTTAAAAAACCCTAAACGCTAAATGCTAAACACTAAACACTAAACCCTTAACACTAAATCTTAAACCCTAAACCCTAAACCCTAATAGCCTAAACTCTAAACTAAACCTAAACCCTAAACAAACCATAAACCTTAAACTTTAAACTATTATACTAAACCCTAAACACTAAACCCTAACCCTAAACCTACTAAACCCTAAACCCTAACCCTAAAACCCTAACCCACCACCCTCTAACCTTACCCAGAAAACCATAAACCCTAAAACCCTAAAACTATCCCTACCCTCTAACCAACCCCTAATAAAGCCTCCAAAACCTAAACCCTACTACTACTGATCCAACCCTAAAGCCTAAATAAACCCTGGACCCTAAACCCTAAAATCATCTAAACCCTAAAATAAACCTGTGCCCTACCCTAAACTACCCTAAAAAGGAACCTAACCAAAAAAAAATCCTAAAAATAAAATAAATAAAATACCTAAACCTAAATAAAATAAAAAAATAAAATAAAATAAAAACCTAAACTAAAACCTAAACCTAAACATAAAAATAAAATAAAAATTAGAAATAAACTAAAATAAAATAATAAAAATATAAAACTAACCTAAAAAATAAAATAAACCTAAGGATAAAAAACCTAAATAAAATAAAAGCTAAACCTAAAATATAAATAAAATAAACTTAAAGTAAAATAAAATAAAAACTAAATAAATACCTAAACCTAAAAAATAAACATAAAAATAAAGCATAAAAATAAATAAAATATAAAACCTAAATCCTAAACTAAAATAAAACCTAAATCAAAAATAAAAATAAAATAAACTAAATAGAGTAAACCTAAACCTAAAATAAACTAAACCTGAACTTAAACCTAATCTAAATAAAATATAATAAACTAAAAATAAACCTAAACCTGAAATTAAACCTAATCTAAATAAAATATAATAAACTAAAAATAAACCTAAACTTAAACTAGAAAATAAAACCAAAACATAAACCTAAATAAATCCTAAAACTTAATCCTGAAAAAATTAAATAAAATCTTAAACTTAACCTAAAAATAAAAAATAAAACCTAAACCTAAAAAATAAAATAAAATTAAAACTAAACTAAAATGTAAACCTAAACCTAAACATAAAATATAAATTAAAATAAAGAACCTGAACAAAAATAAGAAAATTAAACTAAATAAAAATACAAAATAAACCTAAATAAAAAAATAAAGTTAACTAAAATAAATAATAAATAAACTAAATATACTAAATAAACCTAAACCTACCAATTTACATAATTAAAAAAAACCTTAAACCCTAAACCCTAAACCTACAATGCTAAACCCTAAACCCTAAACCCTAATCACTAAACCCTAAACCATAAAAAACCCATAAACCCTAAACACAAAACCCTAATCCTAAGCCCTAAACCTTAAAAGCATAAAGCCATAACCCTAAACCTTAATCCCTAAACCCTAAACCCTAAACCCTAAACCTAAACTTAAACCTAAACCTAAAGTAACTAAATAAATTAGAAAATCAACCTAAACCCTAAAACCTGATAAACATAAACCTAAACCTAAACCTTAAGAATGGGCAAAACCTTGACAGCAGGAACATCACCGTCAACCAAGCTCAGTGTAGATCTGTTAGTAGAGGCAAAGGCAGAGGCGAAGGCAGAGGCGGCGATTATCATAGTGGTTGTGGGGGATCTAGAGGTGCTAGTGGATACAGAGGTGGTGGCTGGAGCAGTGGTGGTTATGGAGGTGGGAGGAGCGACAGAGGTTATAATCGTGGTGGCATCAGAAGGAGAGATCTGGGATATTATGGTGGATCCCTCTACTCGAGAGCTTAGGTTATTTCTAATGGGAACTGGAGAAACTAAAGAATGATCGATTTGATCTGGTGCTTATGGAACTGTGTTTTTATAGTAGAGATAGTTATAGTTATCTAGGATTTTTGATTTGCTCTATGCGTGCTCATTTTCGATCTATTTCACCACTTGTGTCTTAGAAAACTTATGTTACTTGGTTGATGAAATCAAAAAATGAAATATTGAATCTGAATTTATTCTCTATTAAATAAAATCCTAAACCCTAAACTAAAATTTGAAACCTAATCCTAAATCCTAAACCCAATAATTTTCTAAAGCCTTTTGTGGTGGCTAAACCTTTGTTGATCATTTTGGATTGGACTTTTTGGTTTCTGTTGGATGGTGACTACCTTTGGCCCCCTTTTTGTGTGGTTGTTTTAACTTGATGATTTACACTAGTTGTAGTTTATGTTTCCTTCAGTTGTTGGTTGCATTTCTGAGCTATTTAGTCATTTATGGTTGTTCTCCTTGGTTTGGCTTAGTGACTGCTTATTGTTGGGACTTTGGCTTGAGGGCTCCTATCTTGGTTTTGTTGGCTATTTCTCAATTAATTAGCATTGGTTTGGTGCTTCCTGATGGTTGGTACTAGTTTTTCCTGGTTTGGAGCTTGGATGGGAATTTGGTTAATGGTTATTGTTGGTATTCTGATTTTGTTCTAGCCTCTCTAGGTTATTATGATTAGTCTGTTATGGTTTTTATTTGGCAGTTTGGCTTCTAGCTGGTTGCTGGTCGAGTTCTTTTTGTTTAATGGTGATGGATCTAGAACTCTATGTACTACTAGCCTTGGATGTTTACTTGTATCAGGTATGCTAACTATGATGGATTTGATGTTACTCACATCTTCTCTCTAGTTGGTAGCATTACATATGATTATAACCCTTCTTTATGAAGTTTGGATGCTCATATGTATTGTTGCTCCTTGAGATGATCCTAACTAATCTTGAGCCTTCTCTTTTTAAGCTCTCTCCTTTTCCTCTCTTTATCCTTATCATTTTTAGGTATGACTTTTGCCTTTATAATATTTTGCAAAAAAATTTTATAAGTTGGAACTTTACAGAGGATATGGTCATTGCTCAGTCAACCCAAGTGATGTTGTTGTGGATCTTGCTTATCTTGCTTTTTCAAAAGAATCATGAACTGCTGCTAACTCATCCTTTTACTATTTTCAAGATTTGTTTGTTTACTCTATGCCTTTTTCTCTTATGCCTTTTAGGCAAAATATTTGCTCTATTATTTTAGCTCTTTAAGTTTCTTGTAGCTTTGAGAGCAGAAGAATTTTAGAGCTTTACCCCTTTCAAAGGCATTGTCTCTTTTCCGTTTATGGTAATAAAATTTAAACTTTCCCAAAATAAATACCTTAAACCCTAAACCTTAAACAACAGCCAAACCTAAACCTTAAACAACCCTAAACCACAAACCTCAACCCTAAACCCACAAATACAAACAATAAACCCACACCTAAATCTGACCATAAACCCTAAACCCATAAGCCCCAGACCTAAAGCTAAACTAAACCCTAAATACAAAAGAAACCCTAACCCTAAACCCTAAAATTCAAACCCAAAAACTTAAAATTTAAAATTCAAACCTATAAATAGCAAATAAAACTACCACTTAACCCTAAACCTAACCTAAAACCTAAACTATTAAACTAAAATAAATTAAAAAATAAAACAAACCTAAATAAATACCAACATAAATTTAAAGAATAAAAAATAAACAAACATCTGTCGACCTAAATACTATGGAGGCAAGATAATAGTGGTGGTGTGGGATTTGGAGGTGCTGCTGGTTATGGAGGCTGGAGGAGCGTGAGGTTACAATCATGGTAGTGACAGAGAGAGGGATCGGGGATAAGTTGGTGGATCTCACTACTTGGGAGAACGGGGTGGCTCTAATGGGAACTGGAGAAGTTGTAGAATGGTAGATCGATTTGCTACTTATAGAAATGTATCTTTATAGTAGAGACAATTCAAGTTATCTAAGGTTTTCAATTTTCTCTATGTATTCTCATTTTTTATCTATGTCATCGCTTGTGACTTAGAAAACTTGGTGTGTTATTTGGCTGATGAAACCGAAAAGAAGAAATGTTGAATCTAAATTTGTTCTCTATTAAAAAGAAAACCAAAAACCCTAAATGCTAAACTAAAACCTGAGCCTTAAACCCTAAACCCTAAACCTACAATCGTAAACCCTAAACCCTAAATCCTAAAACCCTAAAACCTAAACCCCAAAATGGTAAACCCAAAACACTAAACCTACATCTACCCCCTAAACCCTAAACCTCAAACCCTAAACCTCTATAAACCCAAAACCCTAAACCATAAATCGTCTAAAACAAACCTAATCCTAAACTAAATAAAACCTAAATCTAAATAAAATGAAAATATAAACTAAACTAAACCTAAAAAATAAATAAAAATAAAACTAAATTAGATATAATAAATAAATCCTAAGCTAAACTAAAAAATAAAATAAAATGGAATAAAAGCCTAAATAAAATAAAACTAAACATAAAATAAAAATTAAATAAACCTAAAATAAAAACTTAAACCTAAGAAATAAACTTTAAAATAACACCTAAACCCTAAACTAAAAAAACCTAAACCAAAAATAAAAATAAAATAAAATAACTTAAACCTAAACTAAAATAAACTAAACTAAATAAAACAAAATAAATTAAAAATAAACCTAAACCTCAAATAAAAAATTAAAACCTAAAGATAAACCTAAAATACAAACCTAAAACCTAAACCCGAAAAAATAAAATGAAAACCTCAACCTAAACCTAAAGATAAAAAATAAAACCTAAACCTAAAGATAAAAAATAAAACCTAAACCTAAACTAGAAAATAAAAATAAAACTCAACTAAAAAATAAACTTCAACTTAAAAAAAAACTAAAATATAAAAAACATAAACTAAAATAGAGAAATTAAACTAGATAAAAATAAAAATTAAACCTAAATAAAAATAAAAAATAAAAAAAAACTAAAATAAATAAAATATAAACTAAATAAGCCTAAACCTATTGGATTACTTAATGTTTTTTAAACAAAACCCATAAACCCTAAATCCAACAACCCTAAACCCTAAACCTTAAACCCAAAAACCCTATGCCGAAAACCATAAACCCTAAACCCTAAATCCTAAACTGTAACCCTAATCCCTAAACCCTGAACCCCAAACCCTAAACCTAAACCTAAAGTAACTAAAAATTATAAAATAAACCCAAACCCAAACCTAAACCTAAACCCTAAGAATGATATCTCCTTTTGATGGAGGTTGAGATTATTTCTGGTTGGTATTGTTGAGATTTACTTGCCCTCTAGTTCTAGTGGTTCTCCTCTTGTTAGTCTCCTATTGTGTTGGTTTTAGGATGGCATGGTGATTGGCAGGCTTTAGAGCTTGCTTTTTTGCCTTTTTTACTAGCCTCTTTTTTTCCTGTGAGGGTTTATTGGCTGGTGGTTTCTTGATTATTGTGGTTTTTTCTAGCCTTTTGCTTTTGGTTTTTGTTATATAGCATCATGATTATTGGTTGGGCCTGGCTATAGGCTTTACTCCTTTCTGGGCTGAGTTTACTCTCTCTAGAGCTATTACTTGCCATCTAGTGTTTTTCCCTTTTTGGTGATTTCTTTGAAGTTTTTTATGGTGTTCCCCTTTTTTTATGGTGTCTTCCAGTTCCCATTGGCTTGTCATTTCTTTGTTGTGGGATGAACCTATATGTGGCTTTTTTTGGGTGGCCTTGATGTGGCTGTATCTTTATTTTTAAAATTTTAGTTCTTTGCCTTTGGTCTTTATTTGTTTTGGGTGGCTTTTGTTGTTTCTGGTTGTTGTCTTGTTTGGTTGGTTTCTTTGCTCGGTTTTGGATGTTTTTTTAGGTTGCCTATTTAATCGATGATAGATCTTTCAGCTCTTGGATGTTAACTATTTGGTTTAATTGAGGTAAGTTAGTTATGAAGGGTGGGATGATTTCACTATTATCCTTTAATCTGGTAGCACCATATGTGATTGTAACCCTTCTTCTAAAGTTTGGATACTCACATATCCTATTTGCCCTTGAGATGAATGTGACTAAGCTTGAGCCAAATCTAAGATTTTTATCATTTTGTTCCTTTTGTGTATTTAGCTTATGCTTATTTCTAGATGTTTATCTCTATATTAAGTTCTTTGTAGGTTTGTGGCAGGTTTTGGGGCTATAGGTGATTTGTGCATCTCTTAGAATATTTTGGGATATAGATGGCTTTGGATGGCCTTCTTAGAATTTGGTGTTATTGCTTTCTTTCTTTTTTTCTTTTCTTTATTTTGCTTTGGTTTTTTTTAATGGTAGAAAATTTATCTCTTTAGGTTAATTGTAGCTCTTTGTGCAGTAATTTAGAGATTTCTTCCCTTTAAGGACCTTGTATCCCTTTCTTTTTGGAAATAAAATTTTTCCACTTTTTATTTTTTTTAAAAAAAAACCCTAAGAATGGGCAGAACCTTGATGGTAGGAACATCACCATTAACTAGGCTTAGTCTAGATCTGGCAGTGGAGGTGAAGGCAAAGGTGACGATTATCACAGTGGTGGTGGGGAATCTGGAGGTGCTGGTGGATATGATGGTGGTGGTCAGAGCAATGGTGGTTATGGAGGTGGGAGGAGCGATGGAGGTTATAGCCATGGTGGTGGCGGAGGGAGATATTGGGGATATTACGGTGGATCCTACTACTCAAGAGGTTAGGGTGGTTTTGATCAGAGCTGAAGAAACTAAAAAATAGTCAATCTGATCCGCTGCTTATGGAACTGTCTTTACAGTAGAGATGATTCTAGTTACCTAGAGTTTTTGATCTGCTCTATGCGTGCTCATTTTTTATCCGTATCGTCAATTGTGTCTTAGAAAACTTGGTCTGTTACTTAGTTAATGAATTTAAAATGTAGGAAAGTTGAATCTAAATTTGTTCTCTGTTTAAAAAATAACCAAAAACCCTAAACCTTAAATTAAAACCTGAACTCTAAACCTACAACCTAAACCCTAAATACTAAACCCTAAACCCTAAAAACCCTAGACCCTAAACCCTAAACCCTAAACTCGAAACCTTAAACCCTAAAATCCTAAATGATAAACCCAAAAACTTAAACCCTAAACCCTAACAGTAAAAAAGAATTAAAAACCTGACACCATAAACACTAAACCCCACATCCTAAACCTAAAACCCTAAACTAACCCTAAACCCTAAAAAGCTAAAAACTTAAACCTAAACTAAATAAAACTGAAAAATAAAATAAATAAAAAAATAAACAAAAATAGAATAAAAATTTAAAATAAAATAAAAACATAAACTAAAACCTAAACTTAAACATAAAAAAATGAATAAATAAAAACTAAACACAAATAAAATAAATAAAATCCTAAATTAAAAAAAACCTAAATAAAATAAAAGGTAAACCTAAAATAAAAATAAAATAAACCTAAAATATAATAAAATAAAAACTAAATAAAAACATAAACCCAAAAAACAAACTTAAAAATAAATAAAATATAAACGTAAATCCTAAACTAAAAAAAACCTAAACCTAAAATAAAAATAAAATAAACCTAAACCTAAACTAAAATTGACTAAACTTAAATAAATAAAAGCTAACCTAAAAAATAAACTAAATCAACACCTAAACTTAAACTATACTAAATAAAATAAACTAAAAATAAACCTAAAATAAAAACCTAAAACCTAAACCTAAAAAAGTAAAATAAAAACCTAAAACTAAACCTAAAAATAAAAAATAAAAGCTAAACCAAAAAAATAAATTAAAAATAAAACTAAACTAAAAAAATAAACCTAAACTTAAATTTAAACCTAAAAAATAAACTAAAATAAAATACCTAAACTAAAATAAATAAACTAAACAACATAAAAATAAATAATAAACTAAGTAAAGTAAATACACATAAACCTACTAATTTACTTAATTTTTTTTTAAAAAAAACCCTATACCATAAACTAAAAAATAACACCCAAAAACATGCCTAGGAATAAAAAATCTAAATAAAATAAAAATTAAACATAAAAAATAAACTTAAAATACACCTAAAATAAAATAAAATAAAACCTAAATAAAATCCTAAGCCTAAAAAATAAAACCTTAAAATAAATAAAAAAATAAAACCTAAAACCAAAATCTAATAAAAAAACTAAACCTAAAATAAAAATGAAATAATCAAATTAAAATAAACGAAAACCTAAAATAAAATAAACTAAACTAAAATAAATAAAACCTAAACTTAAACCTAAACCTAAACTAAATAATATAAAATAAACTAAAAAAAACCAAAATTTAAATAAGAAAATAAAAACTAAAAATAAACCTAAAATAAAAACCTAAAACATGAACCTAAGAAAATAAAATAAAACCTAAACCTAAACCTAAACCTAAAAATAAAAAATAAAACATAAACCTAAAAAATAAAATAAAAATAAAACTCAAGTAAAAAATAAATATAAACCTAAACCTAAACTTAAAAATTAAATTAAAATAAAAAACCTAAACCAAAATAAATAAACTAAATAAAATAAAAATTAAAAATAAACATAAATAAAAGAATGTAAAATATATTAAAATAAATAAACCTAAACCTATTAGTTTACTTAATTATTTTAAAAAAAACTCTAAACATTAAGATAAACCTAAAATCAAAACCCTAAAAACCTTAAATCTAAAAGCCTAAACACTAAACCCCAAACCCTAACTAACCCTAAACCCACACCTAAACCCAAAACCATAAACATTAAACCCTAAAAACCTAAAAATCTAAACTTAAATTAAATAAAACCTAATAATAAAATAAAAGCTTAGCCATAAATAAACTAAACCTAAACTATAAACTGAATAAAATAAAATAAACTAAAAACAAACATTTTTGCCCAACAACCTTTCTTTACATGAGAATATGCCTATTATGACTAATTCCAAATTCAAAGAGGCTGAAAAAATGATGATTCTTTTTCTAATGAGTCTATTTCTTCTTCTTTGCTTGCATTAATTGATGAGAATGAGGATTTAAATGATAACCTGAATGTGGCTAAAATTTTTTAGCAAAATATTGATTCTAACATTGGTAATTATGCTTTGAATGGTATAATATCTTCTCTTTCCACTAATTCCAAGATTGATCTTCTTTCTAATACCACTTTTCAATAAAATACTGATTTGGAAGAGAAGTTGTGATTAGAGATGTTCTTTCTAATCCTTATCCTATTAATAATATTTCTAATCAATCTCTATTCAATGGTGACACTTTGGATAAAAACAAAAAAATTCTAAACTATCCTTAAAAAAAAACTAAAAACTCTAAGATTCAACCTCCTATTTTTGTCAGATCTACTAGATCTGGATCCTCTTCACATAAATAATGTGTTGTTTCAATTTTTTTCTTAGAAGAGGATTTGTTATTCTTTCTCTAAATCTCTTTATTATTATCCTTTAATTTCCTTTTACAATTTTCTTTATGTTTACTTTTTTTATTTGGAATGTTAGAGGGATTGGTACCATCATTGTTCATAATCATATTGGAAATCTCTGTAAAATTAACAATATCTCTTTAATTGTTGTTATTGAACCTCTTATTCATGCTGATAAAATCAATCATGTTACTAGAATGCTTGGCTTTAGTAATTTTTTTAACATCAGTAATAAAATTTGGTGCTTTGGAATAGCTTCTTAAATGTTTTAATTTTAGATGATCTACAACAAGTTGTCAATGTTCAAATTTCTTTTGGTGACTCTTGTGTGTTGGGCTCTTTTATTTATGCTTCTTGCAATAGAGTTAGACAAAATGTTCTTTGGGAGAATTTGAGAAGTTTTGCTCTTTCTATTAAGAAACCTTGGTTGGTTGGGGGTGATTTCAACACTATTATGTATTCTTCAGAAAGAAGGAGTGGTTGCTCACCTAATATTCATTATATGGAAGAACTTTCTAATATGATTCTTGATTGCAATCTTTTTTACATTGGTTTTAAAGGCTATAATTATACTTGGCAAAACTCTAAGCTCTGACAACATTTAGAAGAATTCTTTTCAACTCTCATTGGATTAATTAATGGCCTCTTACCTCTGTTGACCATTTTAGTAAAACTTTATCTAATCAAGCCCCACTTTTGGTTTATGTTAAAGAAAACTCTAAAATATTAAACATCTCGCCCTCTTCAGATTTTAAAATATGTATATTTAGCATTTTCTTAAAGTCATTAATTGGATTACCCCTACGATGATTTGATTAGGGGTATGAATAGATTATGGTTTAAGCTTAAAAAGCTTAAACAAAATTTGGTTTGGTGGAACAAACATTATTTTTAAAATCTTTTTGCTAATATAAAAAACATGGAACTTTTGGTTTGTGAACTTGAAAATGCTATTTTTATTGATTCTTCTAAGCTTAAAGATTTGAATGAAGCTAAAGAAAAATTTGTTAATTATCAGAATATGGAAGAGACCTATTGGCGACAAAAAGATGCTAGTAAACATATTACTGATGGGGACTGAAATACCAAGTATTTATATGCTTTATCTAATAAAAATTAAGCTTTAAATTATATCCAAAAAATGAAAAATGATATTGGAGATTGGATTACTGATATTAATGTTATTAAAGATTTTGTTATTAACAACTTTAGAAATATGCTTAATAAAAGCCACTCTTATGAAGCTATTTCTAATTCGCATTTGATCCCCTCTATTATTACCAATGATGATAATCATTAGCTTACTAGGTTGCCTACTGAAGATGAGATTAGTAAAGTTCTCAATAGCATGAACATTGATTTTTTTACTAGTCTGGAGGGTTATACTACTCAATTGTTTCAAAATTATTAGTCTATTATTAAGCATGACTTAATCAATGCTATTGTTGATTTTTTATTGGTAATCCTTTCCTTAAATATTTTTCAAGCACTTCCATTGTTCTCATACCTAAAAAAGATAATCTAGATTCTTGGAGTGATTTTATACCTATTAGTCTTTACACTTTCTTTAATAAATTGATTTCTAAAATTTTTACTAATAGACTTAGTCCTTTACTTCAAAATATTGTCTCTCTCAACCAAACTAGTTTTGTTAGAGGGAGATCTATATCTGATAACATTCTTCTTGCTCAAGAACTTACTCATGATTTTGATGTTCCAACTAGAGGTGGTAACATCCTTTTTAAATTAGATATTTCTAAAGCCTTTGATAATATCTCTTAAGATTTCCTTTTAAATATCCTGCATTTATTTGGTTTCTCTAATAATATCATTAACCTTGTTAAAAACTAAATTAATAATGCCTGGTTTTCAATTCTTCGTAATGGTGAAGCTTTAGGCTTCTTCCCTTTTTTCATGGATTGAGACAAGGAGATCCTTTGTCCACTTCTTTGTTTATTATTACTGTGGAATACCTTTCTAGGAGTTTAAATGATTTATTCAATAACAACCCTAGCATGTACTTTAGAACCCTTGGTGGTATCCCTGTTTCTCATCTTAGCTTTGTTGATGATTTCATTATCTTTTATAATGCTTGTTTTCATCATATCAAAAGACTTAAGAAATTTTTAAATAATTTTGGTAGAGAAAGTGGTATTTCTATTAATGAAAGCAAGAGCTACTTTATTACCTCCTCTAAAATTTCTAAAAATAAAATCAATCATATCTTGAGAATCACTAACTTTAAACACCAGCAACTCCCTATTAAATATATGAGTGCACCTCTTCTCAAAAGTCAAAATAGATCCCATCTTTTTGACGAGCTTATCCAAAAAATTTCTAATAAAATTTTGATTTGGGAATTTCACTAATAAAATTTTGGTGGGGTAATTTCACTTACTTTCTTTTGGTGGCAGGCTTACTTTGTTTAGGAGTACTCTTAATTTGATGCCTTTATATCTTATTCAAACCATTATCCCTACTAATTCTATCTTAAATAGAATTGATCAACTCCTTAATAAATTTTTCTAGGGCTCTAATAATTCAGTTAAAAGGATGCATTAGACTTCTTGGCATAAATGTTGTGGTCCTCTGGGTGAAAGTGCACTTGGTTGTAAACCTATTCATGAAGATATTACTACCTTCTCCAATGAACACTGGTGGAATTTTTGAAAAAAAGATAGCCACTGGGCTAATTTTATGACAACTAAATATTGCCAAGGTAAGCACCCTCTAATATGTACTTATAAAGTTGGTGATTCCCCAGTTTGGAAAAGGCTTTGCTCCATTAAATGGGAGGCTGAATCCTTGATATCTTGGAGTATAAATTCAAGATCTTCTTTCTTTTGGCAAGACAACTAGATTGGTGGTGATTCTATTGATTCTTTTTTATCTACCCATTCTACTGTTGCTACTAAAGTTTACTCATTTTGGCTTAATAACAAGTGGAATGATAGTAAACTTAGACAATTTATTCATATCTCTCTTTTTGATAAATTTAGTGATATTCCTATCTTTTCCAACAAGCATGATCAAATTATTTTTAAGATGTCGTATAATGGTGATTTTATTCTTAAAGAGGCTTGGAATTATATTAGAGATGCTCATATTTCTTCAAATGTATTTATTAAACTTTGGAATAATATCATCGCTATCTCTTATTCTATCCTTACTTGGAGAATAATAAAAAACTACATTCATGTTGATTCCTTGCTCTCGGATAAAGGATTTCATTTGCCTTCCAAATGTTATTGTTGTTTTCATATTGAAAAGGCTAATCATATTTTTATTAATGGTGTTATTGCCTTTAAATTATGGGTTTGGTATTTTTTTAATACTAACCATTTCCATGTCTTTCTTTCTATATATCAACATATTGAAGCTTGTTTCCACAAAACTATGAAAGTTCATATCAAAGTTTTAATTGCCATTACCCTTATTTAGTTCATATGGATGGATATAAATGATGATAAATATTATGGTATTCCTATGAATCATAAAAGGATTATTTCTAGAACCAAAGAAAAAAAATCATGCATTAATTAATGCTAATTTAATTAGTAACACACATTTTAGAGGTTGCAAATTTGTGGCCAAAAAATTGGGTCTTTACCTACCTGAGATCACCTTCTATAAGGAATATAAGAAAATATATTGGATAAAACCTAATAATAATACTATTAAAATTAATACTGATGGCTCCGTCTCTCAGAATACATTTGATTACGGTGGTATTTTTAGGGATTTTGAAGGTAATGTCATTTTTTTTTGCTTATCCTCTTAAAGCTTGTTCTGTTACCTATGCTAAATTAATGGTTGTAAACAAAGCTATTGACATTTGTTTGCAAAAAGGTTTCTTCAATATTTGGACTGAAGTTGATGCTCTTTTACTCATTGACATACTAACTTCCACTAAGATGAGGAATACGGATTTATTCTATCTTCTTAATCATAATAGAACACTCCACTCTCAAGTATGCTTTAAAATTAATCACATTTGGCATGAATGAAATGTGCTAAATTAAATGATCTCACTTGTTATGATAATCTTAATTTAACTAGACAATTGAGAGGGTTGGTTAATCTGGATAACACCAGATTACCTTATCTCATAAATTAAATTTACTTTATGTTTTTTTGTTTTCTATGTTTTTTCTATGTGCATTTTCATTTTGCAGCATTCCTCTAGCTGGTTCACTCTCTTGTCTAGTTTGTGTTGTAATATTTGGAAGATCTCTTTGAGGTGGTGGCTGCCTGTTAGCCTCTCTTGTTGGAGAGGTGTTCTCTTTAGTTGACTATTTTATTTTGGGATTTGAATGTCAGTTTCTTCAAGTGCTTCCTTGAATTTGTGGTGGGCTCCTTTTAGGTTGTGCCTCTACCTACTTTTAGCTTTTCCCTTTTCTTAATTGGTACTATTTTTGCCTTTGGTTTTGGATGGTTATTTACTTACTTAAGAAGGTTTTTCTACTACTATTTTAGGCCTGGAGGTGCGGCTATTTGCTACTACCCTCTACTTGGCTATCTTTGTGGTTATTATTTGATGGCTATTGTTGATCATTTCACTCTTGAGTTTGTGTTAGGCCTTTTGGTGGTTTTTGTCTCTTCATCCTTTTCAGGCTTGGTGGCTTTTGTTTGTTAGTTTCTCCCTTTACCATGTGGCTAGAAGGGTGCTGATTGGTGGTCGTTATATCCTATTTTCTCTTTGGTACTGGTTTTTTTTTATCCCTGGTGTCTAGAAGGGGCCTTGTTCTATTTTTTTGTCCACTCTGGTTAGCTGTTGGAGGTTGGGTGGTCCTCCGTAGCTGTGGCTTTTTATTTGGTTGAGTGATTACCATTCATTTCTTTGTTGATTTTGGTGGCTTCCTGTTGGTTTGTCTCTATGCCTATCTTTCTTTGTGTTGGGATTTCCTCCCCTTTAGACTGGCTGCTTCCTTACTGGAGTTGGCTCATCTGTTGCTTTGTTAATTAGCTGGGTGACTTTGTGGGCTAGCTGGTTTGGTTGGTTGTGCTGGCTGGTTTGGTTGGTTTCCTTTTTGGTTTTCTTTCTGAACTGTTATTAGCTGGAAAGGTTGCCTTTGGTGGTTTTTCTTTATTTTATTTTTGGCATTATGGTGGCTATTTGTTAGTTGTTGATACGAGTTGTTTGCTCAGTTGGTTGGCTATTATTTTTACCTTGAGTGTTGTTGGCTTGGTCTATTATTTTGGCTAAGGATTTGGACTACTTTTGGTTTCTTTGGCTCCCTTTGTTTCGTATGTCTTGCTTCTTGGTTGGTAGAGTGGTCTTGGCTATTTTCCCTGCTGCTCTTGGTGGTGATTTTCTAGTTTTTTTTGGATGCCTCTTTGGTCTCCTCATGGGTTCTTTTTCCTCTCTCTAGTGCTGCTATTTTCTATGGCTATCTTCCTATCTCTGAATGAGGTATTTCAACAGCCTTTCTATTTCTTACCTCTATTGTCTAGGTTGGACTGGTGGCTGATATTAGTGTTTGCCATGTTCTCTGATCTGTTTTGGAATTGTTGGTTGCTATTTTGGTTTTGGTCTGTTTCTTGTGGTTGTCTGATGACACTAGTGGGTTTAGTTCCAATCCTTGGTGGCTTTACTTTCAGGGTGAAATCTTGGTAGGGCCTCTTTCATTTCTATTGTGGTCATTTTGTTGATGCTACTTCCTTTCGAGCTTGGTGGCCTTTAGTCGGCTGGGTGATTTGTGAGCCAGCTGTTGTTGTTGCTTGAGCAACAGGTACTAGAGAATTGTTGACTTTCACTCTTTTGTGGATTGCCTTCAGGAAGGTAAATTGGCAATGATGGTTGGGATGATTTCCCTATTTTCTTTTGGCTAGTAGCAGCATATGTGACTGTAACCCTTCTTATGAAGTTTGGATGCTCACATTTGTGGTTGCCACTTAAGATGAAGGTGACTGAGCCTAAGCCTTATTTGAAATTTTCTCTTATATTTCTCTTTATTATGTGCTTAAGCTTGATTTTCTCTAGCTATGCTAATTACATCTTCTAGTAGCTTGCAGGATTCTTTTATAGGTTCTTTGCAAGTTTTAGATCCTGGATGTGGATTGTGCAACTCTCAAAAGACTTTTGATTCTAGTAGTGGGCTTCGACTGATTCTCCTATTTACTATGTTGTTGCTTAGTTGTTTTTTGGTCTTTTAATTTTTTTGCTTAGGTTTTTATTTTCTTGCTTTTGTTGTATTAGATAGGGGACTTTTCTCTCTAGGCTGAATGTCACTCTTTGAGCGATAATTAAGAAAATTTTCCCTTCTTAAGGAACTTGTACTCCTTTATTTTTGGCAATAAAATTCTCCCCTCTATGGGTTTTCTTAAAAAAACCTTAAAGTAAAGACTTAAACCCTAAACTCTAAACCTTAAAAACCTAAAAACCTAAACCTAAACTAAATAAAATCTAAAATCAAATAAATTTAAAAACCAAAACCTAAATAAAATAAAAAATAAAATAAAATAAAAACATAAACTAAAACCTAAACCTAAACAAAAAAAATATAATAAAATAATAAAATAAAAAATAAAAATAAACTAAAATAAAATAAATAAAATCTTAAACTAAACTATGAATTAAAATAAACCTAAGAATAAAAAACCTAAATAAAATATAAACTAAACCTAAAACATAAATAAAATATACTTAAAATAAAAATATAATAAAACTAAATAAAACCTAAACCTAAAAAATAAACCTAAAAATAAAACCTAAAATAAATACAAAATAAAACCTAAATAAAAAAATAAATAAATAAACAAAATAAAATAAACATAAACATAAAATTAACTAAACTAAAATAAATAAAACCTAAACCTAAAATAAACTAAACCTAATCCTAAACCTAAACCAAATCTAAATAAAATAAAATAAACTAAAGATAAATGTAAACCTAAACTAAAATAAAACAAAAAAATAAACCAAAAATAAAATCCTAAAACCTGAACATAAAAAAATAAAATAAAATCCTAAACCTAAATCTAAAAAATAAAATAAACATAAAACTAATTGAAAAATAAACCTAAACCTAAACCAAAAAAATAAACTAAAATAAAAAACCTAAATTATCAAAAAATAACAAAACTAAATAAAAATAAAAAATAGAACTAAATAAAGCTAAAATCTAAAGTAAACTAAAATAAATAATAAATAAACTAAATATACCAAGTAAACTTAAACATATCGGTTTACTTAATTTAAAAAAAAAACTTAAACCCTAAATCCTGAATATTTAACCCTAAACCCTAAACCCTAAACCCCATAAAACCCTAACTAAAACCCTAAACCCTAAAGCATAAAACCTAAAAAACTTTAAACTCTAAACCAAAACCTAAACCCTAACCTAAACCCTAAAACCTAAACCCCAAAGCCTAAACTTAAACATAAACCTAATGTAACAAAATAAATTAAAAAATAAACATAAACCCTAAAAGTTAATAAACCTAAACCTAAACCTAAACCCCAAGAATGTGTAGAACCTTGACAGCAGGAACATCACCATTAACCAGGCTCAGTCTAATCTGGCGATGGAGGCAAAGGCAGAGGCGGTGGTTATGGAAGTGGTGGTGGGGGATCTGGAGTTGCTGGTGGATATGAAGGTGGTGGTTAGAGTAGTGGTGTTTATGGAGGCGGGAGGAGCGACGGAGGTTACAACCATGGTGATGGGCGAGGGAGAGATCGAGAATATGATGGTGGATCCTCCTACTGAGGCGGTGGTTCGATGGGAACTAGAAGCGAAGAATGTGATCGATCTCGCTTATGGCGTGTCTTTTATAGAGAGTTCTAGTTATCCAAAGTTTTTGATTTGATCTATGCGTGCTCATTTTATCTATGTCACCACTTGTGTCTTAGAAAACTTAATGTTTCATTTGGTTGATAAAATCAAAAAGATGAAATGTTGAATCTGAATTTGTTCTCTATTAAAAAAAATAGCAACCAAAAACCCTAAACCCTAAACTAAAACCTGAACCCTAAAACTAAAAGCTCAACCCAAAAAATTTCTTTGGAGCCTTTTCTATGCTAAACTTTTGTTGATTTTTTTGGATTGGACTTTTTAGTTTCAGGTGGTTGGTAGCTGCCTTTGGCCCCCGTTTGTGTGGTTATTTTGTCTTCTGGTGATTTGCATTGGATGCAGCTTATTTGTCCTTCAGTTGATGGTTTCTTTTCTAAGCTATTTAGTCATTTATGGTTGCTCACCCTAGTTTGGCTTGGTGACTGCTTATTATTGGGACTTTGGTTTGAGGGCTCCTATCTTTGTTTTGTTGGTTGTTTCTCTATTAATTAACATTTTTTTGGTGCTTACTGATGGCTAATTAGTTTTCCCTTTAATGGCTATTGTTGAGTTGACTTTGTTCTAGCCTCTTTCTAGGTTATTGTGATTAGTCTATTGTGTTTTTTGTTTGGTGGTTTGGTACTAGTTTTCTTTGCTGGTTGATTTTGTTTAATGGTGTTAGATCTAGAACTCTATGGACTACTGGTCTTAGATGTTTGATTGTATCTTTGGCGATGGCTTTGATGTTACTCACCTCTTCTCTCTGGTTGGTAGCATTATATGTGATTGTAACACTTCTTTATGAAGTCTGCATGCTCAAATTTATTTTGCCCCTTGAGATGATCCTAATTGAGCCTGAGCCTTCTCTTTCTAAGCTCTCTCTCTTTTTCTCTATTTATCCTTATCCTTTTTAGCTATGACTTTTGCCTTTCTATTGTTTTGCAAATTTCTTTTACAAGTTAGAGCTTTACAAAGGCAATGGTCGTTGCTCAGTCAACCCAAGGGATGTTGTTGTGGATCTTGCTTATCTTACTTTCTCAAAGGAATCATGAACTGCTGCTGACTCATCCTTTTATTATTTTTAGGATTTGTTTTAGTCTTACTCAGTGTCTTTTTCTCATAAGCTTTTTAGGTGCTATATTTGCTGCTTTATCCTTATCTTTTTTTAATGTACTTAGATAGTGGTTTAGCTCTCTAAGTTTCTTGTAGCTTTGAGAGCAATATAATTTTAGAGCTTTCCTCCTTTTAAAGATATTATACCTTTTCCTTTTATGGTAATAAAATTCTAACTTTCCCCAAAATAAAAACCCCAAACCCTAAACCCTAAACCCAAACCCTATACCCTAAACAATAAACCCTAAACCCTAAACCCTTAACTCTAAAACCCTAAACCCTAAACCCTAACCCAAACCTAAACTAGGCTGAACCCACCTAAACCCTAAACCCCAACCTAAAACACTAAAAGCATAAAACCTAAAATCTGACCCTAAACACTAAATCGTAACCTAAACCATAAACCCTAAACCCCAAACATTAAACTAAACATAAAGTAACTAAATTAAAAAATAAACCTAAACCCTAAAACCTAATAAACTAAACCTTGAATAGGACCTTGGTAAGAACATCACATCAACAGGCTCAGATCTAGATCTGGAGCCAAGGGAGGCAGGTGGTTATGTGGTGGTGGGGAATCTAGAAGTCTTGGTGAATATGGAGGTGGTGGTGAGAAGTGGTGCTTATGGAGGGAGCTGATGGAGGTTACAAGTGGTGGTGGTGGGAGAGATTGAGGCTGTATGGTTCATCCCTAGAGAGTTGGTTCGATGGGAACTAAAGCGAAGAACGGCGATCCATCAACTCCTTATCTTTATGTAGGGACGATTCTAGTTATTTAGGGTTTTTGATTTGCCCTATGCGATCTCATTTTTTATCAATGTCATCGCTTGTGTCTTAGATAACTTGGGTGTGATACTTGGTTGATGAAATTAAAAGAAGAAATGTTGAATCTAAGTTTGTTCTCTCTTAAAAAAAACTAAAAACCCTAAACCCTAAACCTTCATACGTAAACACTAAACCATAAACCCTAAACCAACCTAAACCCTAAACTTTAAAACCCTAAACCCTAATCCCTAATCCTAAACCCAAAACCTACAACCCTAAACCTAAACCCTAAACCCCAACCAAACCCAAAACTCTAAACCCTAAACCCAAATAAAAACCTAAACCTAAACTAAATAAAACCTAAAAATAAAATAAATTAATAAACCTAAATCTAAGTAAAATAAAAACCTAAACTAAAACCTAAACCTAAACCTAAACTTACAAATAAAATAAAATAAAAAAAAACTAAAATAAAATAAAATAAATAAAACCTAAATTAAAAAAAAAAATAAACCTATGAATAAAAAACCTAATTAAAATAAAAACTAGATGAAAATAAAAATAAAATATAATAAAAACCTAAGCCTAAAAAAATAAACATTAAAAATAAAATCTAAACCCTAAACTAAAAAAAACATAAACCAAAAATAAAAAAATAAAGAAAATAAAATAAGCATAAACTCGAACTAAAATAAACTAAATTAAAATAAATAAAATCTAAACCTAAACTAAATAAAATAAAATAAATAAAATAAACCTAAACCTATAAAACAAAACCTAAAATAAATCTAAAATAAAAAAATTTAAACCATAAAAATAAAATAAAACCTAAACCTAAACCTAAAAAAAAAATAATCTTAAAATAAAAAAAATAAAATAAAACTCAACTAAAATAAACTTAAACTAAACTTAAACTTATAAAATAAACTAAAATAAAAAAAAACTAAAATAAATAAAATAAATAAAAAATAAAATAAACCTAAATAAAATAATAAATAAATAAACTAAAATAAATAAAAAATAAACTAAATAAATAACTGGGTTTAAATTTAAAAAAAACCTAAATCCTAAACCCTAAACCCTAACCAAACCCCTAAACCCTACCCTAAACCTAAACCCTATAAAGCATAAAATACCCTAAATAATAAACCATAAACCTAAACCCACAAACCTAAACCCTAAGCTAAGCCAGACCTAAACCCTATACCTGAAAGTTACTAAATAAATTAAAATTATACTTAATCCCAAACCTAATAAACCTAAACTGGCTAAAACCTAAGAATGGTTATCTCATTCGATGGGGTCGGGATTGTTTCTAGTTGGTTGAGCTTTGGTTTACCTCTTGTTTTGGTGGCTCTCTCTTCTTGGTGGTCTCTTCTTTGTGTTGGTTTTACAATGGCTAGTGATTGGCAAGCTTGAGCTTGCTTGTTTTCCTAGCCTCTTTTATTTCTTGTGATGGTTTATTGGCTGGTGGTTGCTTGATGGCTATTGTTTTTTTCCAGCCTTTTACTTTTTTGGTTTTGGCTATCTAGCATCGTGATTATTGGTTGAGCCTGGCCATGGGCTTTATTTCTTCCTAGGCTGAGTTACTCTCTCTGGAGCTCTTACCTGCAATCTAGTTTTTATTTTGCTTTTTTGGTGGTCTTTTGAAGTTTTTTTTGTGTTTTTGGATATTAGCTTGTCATTTCATTTCTATTGTGGGATGAACCTATATCGGCTTTGGTTATTCTTGGCTCTATTATTTCTAATGATTCATCTTGCTATGTTTGGTGAGTGTCCTTGATATGGGCATTGTGATGTTGGTTGGTGGATCTACAAATTTTGGTTCTTTACCTTTTATCTTTGTTTGTTTTGGTGGCTTTGATGTGGTTATTTATTGGTTTATTTATCTTGTTTAGTTGGTTTTTTGCTCTAGTTTGGCTGGTTAGTTACCTATTTAATCTTGATGATAAATATTAGAACTTGGCTAGCTCTTGGTTGTTGGCTATTTGGTTTAATCAAGGTAAGTTGGCTATGATGGCTGGGATGTTTCCCCTATTATCATTTTGGCTAGTAGCACCATATGTGATTGTAACCCTTCTTTTGAAGTTTGGATGCTCACATATCCTATTTCCCCATGAGGTGAATGTGAACGAGCATTATCTAAGATTTTTTTATTTCATTTCATTTGTGTACTTAGCTTGTCCTTACTTAGATGATTTTCTCTATATTAAGTTCTTTGTGGGTTTGTGGTGGTTTTGGATTTGTAGGTGGTTTGTGCATCTCTTAGAAAATTTCAGGATATAGATGTCTTTAGCTACCATTTTTGGAATTTTGTGCTATTTCTTTCTTAGTTTTTGTCTTTTCTTTCTTTTCTTTGCTTTGGTTTTCTTGTAATAGGTTTATTATCTCATTGTAGCTCTTTTAGCATTAGTTTAAAGATTGATCCCTTTTAAGGACCTTGTATCCCTTTCTTTTATCAATAAAATTCTCCCACTTTTCATTTAACAAAATCCCTAAGAATTGGCAGAACCTTGATGGCAGGGACATCACCGTCAACGAGGCTCAGTCTAGATGATTTTCTCTATAAATAAAATAAATAAAAACCTAAACAAAACTAAAAAGAAAATACTTAAATAAAATAAAACTATATCTATAATAAAATAAAATAAACCTAAAATAAAATAAAAATAAAAAATAAAATTTATTCCTAAAAAAACAAAAAATCCCAAGAAAAAAAATGAACCTAAACCTAAACTAAAAAAAACATAAACCTAAAATAAAAAAAAGATAAACCTAAACCTAAACTAAATAAAACTAAAATAAAGAAAACCCTAATCCTAAAACCTAAACCCAATAAAATAAAATAAACTATAAAAAACCTAAACCTAAAATAAATAAATAAATAAAACCTAAAACATAAAACTTAAATAAATAAAATAAAAAATAAACCTAAACTAAAAAATAAAAAATAAAACTAAACTAAAAATAAAAAAATAAAACTAAACTAAAAAATAAAACTTAAATAAAATAAAACTAAATAAAATAAATAAAAAACCTAAAAAATAAATAGACTAAATAAATAAAATAAACTAAAATAAAATAAAGCTAAATAAAAAAAACTAAATTACTAAATAAACCTAAACCTAACCCCAAATAAAATAAAATCCTAAAACTAACTAAACCTCCCAAATAAACTAAACCCTAATGACTAAACTAAATTCTCAAACCCTATACTGACCCACCACTACCCAAATCCACCCAACTAAACCCTCAATCCATAAACCTTAAACCTAAACTATTCTCCCATAACCCTAAACCATCCTAAACCTGACTCTCTCCCCATCACTTCCCACAACCACCCTAACCTTAACCCAACCCTAAACCACTAAACCAAAACCCTAAATCACCTAACCCTCTTCCACTAAACCTAACCCTAAATGCTAAACCCTAAACTAAATAAAATAAAAATCTAAAACCCTAAAACCTAATAATCCAAAAATTTAAACCTAAACCTAAAATGTGGAGAACCTTGGCCAGAACATGAGTGTCAGCAGGACTAGATGCGGCATTCTGTGAGAAGGTGGAGCGGCGGTTATCATTTTGGTGGTGAGAGATTTGGATGTGTTGATGGATATGGAGGTGGTGGTGGAGTGGTTGTTATGGAGGCGGGAGGAGAGATGAAGGTTACATCCATGGTGGTCGTGGAGGGATAGATTGGGGATATGATGGCGGATCTTGATGCTCGAGAGGTGGTGTTGGTTCTGATGCGATCTGGAGAAACTGAAGATGGTCGATCCAATCTGCTGCTTATGGAACTGTGTCTTTATAATAGAGATAGTTTTAGTAATCTATGGTTTTTGATTTGCTCTATCGATCATTTTTATCATGTTGTAAACTTAGAAAAATTGTCGCTACTTGGTTGGTGAAATAAAAAAAAGAAATGTTGAATATTAATTTATTCTCTATTAAAAAAACCTTAAACCCTAAACTAAAACATAAATCCTAAACCTAAAACCTAAACCATAAAACTATAAACCATAAACTAAAACCTAACACTAAAACTCTAAATCCTAAACCCTAAACCCTAAATCCAAATCTAAACCTAAACCCTAAAACCCACAACCTAAACTAAACCCTAAACCCAAACACTAAACTCTAAATTATAAACCCCTGAGCCCCTGACCCTAAACCTTAACCAAATCTAAACCCACCTAAATCATAAATTAGGCTAAACTGTGATGACCCCAAACTGAGCCAGGCTGGGCTAACTTAACCATGAGCATGGGCCCTAAACCCTGAGCTGAGCCCAGGCCTGGGCTGAGCCCAAGGCCCTAGTGTGCTAGGACCAATTGGGCCCTGGGCTGAGCCAGGGAGGCTGAGCCCTGGGCCAGAGCCTAAAGGCTGAGCAGGCCCAGGCTGGGCTGAGCCGAAGCACTGGGCTGAGCCCAGGCTGACCTATTTGGGCCCTGGGCTGGGACCTGATCAGGCCTTAAATGAGCCCTAGGCTGGCTAGTTTGAGCTGAACTGAGGCCACTGAGCTTAAACCAGGCCCTGCCACAGCCATGGCTGAATCCCTGATCTTATGGGCGGGCCCTGATCTATCCTGATCCTAACTTACTTGGGCTACTGGGCCAGGCCTAGGCTGGGCCCTTAAGGCCCCAGGCTGTGCCCTGGGCCCTGGGCTAAGAGCCCCAGGCCTGACCCCAGGCCAGCCCAAGCCAATCAGCCACTGGGCCCCCAGGCCTAAATCTGGGCCCTGGGCCAAGGCTGAGCCTGACCTAAACTTGAGTTTACTATCTGAGCCCTGGCAAACCTGACTCTAGCCCGGGCCAACTAGGCTAACTGAGCTAAACCTAAACCCTAGGCTAACCAGCCTTAAACTTTATGAGCTCCCTAAAGGTGATCAGAGCCCTGATCTGAGCCAAGGCTTACTTGATCCTGGGCCCCAGACCACCAGGCCCTGGGCCCTGAGCCCACTGGGCCCTGGGCTGGGCTACCTAAACTGGCTGACCCCACTATACCTACTAAAACTGGACTAGGAGGCCCATGAGCCTTATGGAGCTAGATCTGGGCACAACCAACCCTACTAGACTCTGGGCTACTACCTGGGAACTAGGCCACAGGCTGGGCCACTGGGCTGAGCCTAAAACTGGGCTACTAATGAACCAGAAATAAAATAAAATAGAAAACTGAAACCTAAATGAAATAAACCTAAACTAAAATAAACCTAAACTAAATAAACTAAACCAAAATGTTATAAAATAAAAAAAATAAAACTAGACTAAATAAAATAAATAAAAAACAAACTAAACTAAAATAAAATAAACCTAAAATAAAAGAACTAGGTTAAATAAGAACTAAACAAAATAAATATTAATTAAACCTAAAATAAAATAAAATAAAATCTAAAAAAAACCTAAATGTACATAAAAATAAAACCTAAATAAAATTAAAATAAAATAAACAAAATAAAATAAACCAAAATATAAAAACTAAAATAAAACCTAGACTAAAACCTAAATAAACTAAACCAAACCTAAACCTAAACTAGATAAATATAAAATAAATAAAATAAACCTAATAAACTAAAAAATAAACCTAAAAATAAACCTAAAAAAAAAAAACCTAAACTAAAAATAAAATAAAAGCTAAACCTAAACCTAAAAATAAAAAAATAAAACATAAAAAAAAAATAAAATAAAAAATAAAATTAAACTAAAATAAACATAAACCTAAAAAAACTAAAAATACATTAAAATAAATAAACTTAAAATGAATAAACTAAACTGTAAACAAAATGGACCTAAATAAAATATAAAATAAAATAAACAAAATAAACAAAATAAATAAACCTAAAACTGGGTTGCTTAAATTAAAACAAATTAAAAAATAAACAAATAAAACCCTAAACTACCACCTAACACAAATCAAACCCTAAACCTCCACAACCACAAACTACTCTAAACCCCCAACCCTAAAGCCCCAAACCATAAAACCCTATAAACCCTAAACTATAAACCTAAACACTAAGCCTAAACCCCAAACTCTAAAACCAAAACCAAACCTAAACCCTCTATCCTAAATCCACCCTAAACCCTGGCTAAAATTGTACCTTAAACCCTAAAACCTAAACCCTAACCCTATTGGAAGTACTGGTGGATATGATGGTGGATATGGTGGTGGTTATGGAGGCGAACTGGAGGTGATGGATCTAAAGATTCCAATGGATATGGAGATGGTAGTTATGGAGGTGAGGATGTTAAAACCATAGTGTGGAGATAGATCAAGGATATGATGGAGGATCCACTAGGCTGAGGGTTGGTCGATGGGAACTAAAGAAAGAGCAGATCCGATATACTTATGGCTGTCTTTACATTAGAGATGATTTAGCCATCTAGGGTATTTGATCTACTATGTGTGCTCAATTTTTTATATGATCAACTTGTATCTTAGAAAACTTGATCTACTTGGTTGATGAAATCAAAGAAGAATGTTGAATCTAAATTTCTTCTCTATTGAAAAAAATCTTAAACCCTAAACCCTAAATAAAACCTAAACTCTTAAACCACAAAATAAAAAATCCTTAAACCCCAATCCTAAACCCTAAAATAAAACTAAACAAACTAAACCACCCAAGCAACCAAAATCCTAAACCAAAATCCACACCACCATAAACTACCCAACCATAAAATATAAACATAAAATAAAAAAAAAATAAAACTATAAAACTAAACATAAAATAAATCTAAAAATGTTAAAAATAAAACCTAAACCTAAATAAACAAAAAATAAACCTAAATAATAAATTTAAAATAAATAAAACCTAAACCTACCTAAAATAAACTAAACCCTAAACTAAATAAAATAAAATAAACTAAAAATAAACCTAACCTAAACTAAAATAAATAAAGCCTAAAATAAAGCTAAATAAACATAAAATAAACTAAACTTAAATAAAATAAAATAAAACTAAACTAAAAATAAGCATAAACACACATAAACCTAAATAAACTAAATGAAAACCAAAACTAAAATAAATAAATAAACCTAAATAAAATAAAATAAAACCAAATAATAAAATAAAATAAATATAAATGAAACTACAAATATAAATAAATCTAAACCTTGCTGATTTTTTAAAACCCAAATTGACCAAACTCTTTAAATCCACTACTGACCAAAAAAATAACTGGTAACCCTAACTAACTACACTAAACTCCCTAAAACCCTAAACTAATACCACTACCATGACCACTCTAAACTAAACTCTAAGATCCTGACTGGGCACCCTGGGCCCTGGGCCCTAGGCTGAGCCTGGGCTTAAAACCCTAAACTGACCCTACCCAAACCCACTAACCATAAACCTAAAATCCTCCAAACTGAGTCTAACCTTAAACCCTGATCAGAGGCTGCTTAGCCCTAAAGCCTAAACTGACCCTGACCCTAGCTGACCCTAAACCCTACCATAAACCATAACCCCATAAAACCTAATAAGCTAAACCTAAAATAAAATGATCAGTTAAATAAACTTACCCTAAATATAAACTAAATAAAATAAATGTAAACCCTAAAATTTAAACTAAACTAAAATAAACCATAATTTAAACTAAAAATAAATAAAATAAACCTAAAATAAACCTAAACATAAATAATAAAATAAAATATACTAAACCTAACATAAAATAAAAAATAAAACTCAACTAAAAATAAACCTAAACCTAAAAATAAATAAATAAACTAAATAAATAAACTAAACTAAATAAAAATAAAATATAAAATATACTAAAATAAATAAACTAAACCTATTGGTTTACTTAATTTTTTTAAACTCTAAACCTTAAGATAACCCTAAACCCAAAACCCTAAAACCCTAAATCCTAAAATCTAAACACTAAACCCTAAACCCTGGTCCCCAACCCTACACTAAACCCTAAACCCTAAACCCAAACCTTAAACCAAAAAAACCTAAACTTAGATAAAACCTAAAAATGAATATATAAAACCTAAACCTAAAATAAATGAAATAAAATAAAATAAAAACCTAAACAAACCTAAACCTAAACGATAAAAAATCAACTAATAAAGTATCTAAAATAAAATAAATAAAGACATTAACTAAGAATAAAACCTAAATAAAATAAAAAAATAAAAAAAATAAAATAAAACTTATTAAAACTTAAAAAAAATAAAAATAAATAAATAAATAAAACCCTAAAACTAAAACTAAACCTAAAATAAAATTAAAATAAGCAAAATAAAATAAACTAACCTAAACTAAATAAACTAAACTAAAATATAAAACCTTAACCTAATATACTAAACCTAAATCATAAACTAAATAGATAAAATAAACTAAAATAAACCTATACTAAACTAGAAATAAAACCTAAAAATAAACATAAAATAAACTTAAAAAACCTAAAAATAAAATAAAGCCTAAACCTAAACCTAATAAAATTAAAATACTGAACCTAAAATAATAAATAATAAAACTAAATAAATAAACTAAACTCAGTTAAAATAAACTAAACTAATAAAAAAATAAAAGATATAAAATAAATATAAAATAAACTAAGTAAAGGTGGTTTGCTTAATAAAAAAAACTATAAACAAATCCTCTTAAATCATATACCTAACCTAACCCTAACTAAATCCTAAAATCAAAAACTACCTACTTTAGGCACCACTTACTGCCTTACTAAATCCTGCCCCATGGCCCTCCCCAAAAACCCTACCACTCTAAACACCTCTGAACTTAATCAGCACTTACCTACTAACCAACTGACCCCTAAAACCTTAACCACAAAACACTAAAACCCCAGGCCTTATCAAAATCTAAAACCCACTTGCTAATCAGGTCCAGACCCTAGGCAAGCTAAACCTAAACCCTAAATGCTGACCCTACCAACCATGAAACTTAACATAAAAAAATGAAAAAATGATCACTTAAAATAAACTAAACCTACTAAAAATATAAACTAAATAAACCTAAACCTAAACATAAACCTAAATATAAATAAAATAAAATAAAAATAAAAAATTTAAACTAAAACTAAAATAAACTAAATTTAAAACCTAAAACATAAAGCTAAGAAAATAAATAAAACTTAAACCTAATAAACATAATAAAAATAATTAAACCTGAAATAAAATAAAACAAAACTCAACTAAAAATAAACCTAAACCTAAACCTAAACCTAAAAAAAATAAACTAAAATAAAACCTAAACTAAAATAAATAAACTAAACTAAATAAAATTATGAAGAAACATAAATAAAAATAAAATGTAAAATATACTAAAATAAATAAACCTAATCATTAGTTTACTTAATTTTTTTTAAAAAAACACTCAACCTTAAGATAACCCTAAAACCCCAAATACCATAAATCACTATTTAACAAGGGATATTTTTTTTTTCTTGTTTATCCATTTGAGCTTATGTTCAAAGCTACTCTTGGGGTTGTTTATGATGTTGCTCTTGGAGTTATTTTGCTGATTTTTTTGGTTAACCTCATATACCAGGAGAGAAACTACAATTTCTGAATTTTATTATTTCTTTGCAAGTTTGGACTTACTTAATACTTATCGGTTTGCCTTCTTGAGGATGTGTGTTTAGGCTACTTAATCATCTTTATATGGAAGGATTTTTCTATAGATTATCTTTTGAACCCATTTTGTTTCTATTTTACATGCTTTTAATGGAGTTTTATATGATGGGTGTA
Organism: Cymbidium sinense; assembly: GCA_021442155.1. Lineage (NCBI taxonomy): Eukaryota > Viridiplantae > Streptophyta > Magnoliopsida > Asparagales > Orchidaceae > Cymbidium > Cymbidium sinense. The sequence continues at coordinate 241,378 of JAKCPB010000163.1, forward strand.
ATAATTGTAATTTTGTTTCCATTGGCTTTTGGATTTTGGGTCCTTTGTCCAGAGTTGTCTTTGTGGTTGTTGTCTGCTTCTTTTTTGATTTTTTAATTATTTTGTTATTAATATCTAGGCTGCGGTGATCTCTCCTATTTTTTCCCTCTTAGTTTTGTTAGAATTATGCAAATCATTGTGAGGATGTGTGTTTTATTTTTCTTAATGGATTTTAATATGATGGGTGTAATAATTGTAATTTTGTTTCCACTATTGGCTTTTGGGATTTTGTCCTTTGTCAGTTGTCTTTGTGGTATTTGGCTAGCCTTGATTTTTTGAATTTTTTATTATTAATATAACAATCTCTTCTATTTTATCCTCTTGGTTTTGTTATTATGCAAAATGTGTTTATGCTTTTGCTTTAGATTTTAACTTATGTTTGAATGGATGGACTTATGGCCGACTTTGTATTATCTGTTGATTTCTTGTTAAGCAACTATCTGTTATCTCTTATCTTTTATTAGAATTATTTCGGTGGGGTATCTATTTCTTCTAATCTGTTGTTCATCTCTTCTCGATCTTAATTTGTGGTAATTTTTATCTGTCTTCCTTTACACTTCTTGTAACAAGGAGGTTGTTAACATCGCATTACATTCATTGACTTTCTTTTAAATATCCAGGTTAACTAGGTTGTTTACCAAGACTATATATTTATTATTGTCATATATGTTTGGTGTGGAGTTAATACCATGCTTTTGTATTTGCTTATTTAGTATTACATCTAATCTTTTATTGCTTCTTATCTTTGCCTAACCTATTTCCTGGTGGGTCTTCTTCGGTCTCATTAAACCCTTAGACACGGTTAAAAATATGGTTGACGACAATGATGGATCTCTTTCATTTGTGTTGGGATTATCATGCCATGGGGCCTAATATGATGACATATATTTTTCATGGGATCCTCTTATTCATTTTGCTCTTTGCTGCTCCTTCTTCTACTCTGTATATGGCTTTGCTTACGTTTGCAGGTATTAATGTTCAAAAGATCTTCTTCAAATGGCTGTTATACAGGTTTGTTGGCTATGATGGATGTGATGATTTCACTCTCTTTTGGTTTGGTAGTAGCTCTTGTGATGTAACCCTTTTGCTGAAGTTTGGATGCTCATATTTGCATCTGCCCCAACTTGGTGTGACTGAGCCTGAGCCTTCTCTATCACACTTCTTTACTATCATTCTAAGATTATGCTATTTTTAATTATCTTTTTATCTATATTACCTTAACTGCTCTAACTTCTTTCTGTCTACAATTATGGTGCTTCTCTCTTGTCCTTCGGGTTTGCTCCATAGTGTCATGCATTCTCACATCTGAGCATTATAATCTTCCATTGGCTTCTTATGTTAATCAATTTGTATCTTTTCCTTGCTTTATTTTTTTCTTTTGCATTTGGTACTTGGATAGGTGATTTACTCCTAGGTGATTGTAGCTCTTTGAATAGTTAGTTAATCCCTTTTAAGGACTTTGTAACCCTCTTTTTTGGCAATAAAATTCCCCTATATGGGGTTTCCCCAAAAAAACCTTAAACACTAAAACCTAAATTAAGTAAAACCAAAATTTAAATATATAAAAAGCCTAAACCTAAATAAAATAATGAAATAAAATAAAATAAAACCTAAACAAAACCTAAACCTAAACCTAAAATAAAATAAATTAATAAAAATAGACTAAAATAAAATAAATAAAACCTAAACTAAACTTAAAATAAAATTAACCTAAGAATAAAAAAATAAAATAAAAAAATAAACCAAATAAAAAATATAACTAATTAAAAAACCTAAAAAAATAAACCTAAAAATAAATAAAAAATAAAACCTAAACCTAAAATAAAAATAAAATAATCAAAATAAAATAAACCTAAACCTAAAATAAAATAAACTAAACTAAAAAAAATAAAACCTTAGCCTTAAATAAACTAAACCTAAACCATAAACTAAATAAATAAAATAAGCTAAAACAAACCTATATCTAAACTAAAAAAATAAACCTAAAATAAACCTAAAGGAAAACCTAAACCTAAACCTAAGAAAAATAAAATAAACCTAAATCTAAAATTAAAAGTATACATAAACCTAAAATAAAATAAAATAAATAAACTAAAATAAACATAAACCTAAACCTAAACCTAAACCTAAATGATATAAAATGAAAACCTAAATTAAAATAAATAAACTAAATAAAAAAAAATAAAAAATAAAATAAACTAAATAAACCTAAACCTACTGGTTTGGTTAATTTAAAAACCTAAATGCTAAACCCTAAACTGCACAATATCATAATCCTAAGCCCTAAAACTAACCCACCCTAAACCCAGCCTACTTAAACCTTACCACCCTAAACCCAACCCTCTACCCCCATGACCTTAAAACTACCCACTGACCTCTAAACCTACTTAAATCCAAAGACCTCCACTAACCCTGATCCCTACCCCTCACACCCTAACCCTAAAACCCAACCCCAATATCTAAATGATAAACCCTAAACCCTAAATACTCTAAACCTAACCCTAAACCTACTAAACCTAAACCCCTACCCCAACTAAACCCTCTAAACTTAAATTGTGCACCTAAACTCTAGAAACTTAAACTTAGAAATCCTAGTTCTCCTTTATGGCACTATGGTGATTTTATTTTTCACCTCATCGGTGCATCCTCATCTCACATTTTTGGTGGAACCTTCATCATTATCGACCATTTTTTGGAGCTTTCGAATATCTGGCTGCTCACGTGATGTGTCTCTTCTGAATATGGTGACATCGAACCCATGGATTACATCTCCCAATTTGGTTGATCCGACTAGGGCATCCGATTTTTTGGGATTCCTAAACCTAATGCCATACCTGCTATTAAATCCTTTAAGGATGCACTTTCTGGTAAGAGCTCTACCATATTTGACTTGGTGAATATGATTTTGACTTCTTTTCGAGGTATGCCTGCGATCATGTGTTTGGATCATGATGTCAAAAAGACTACAAAACCTTTTGAATTTACTTTGGTTGGAAAATTTGCATTGCACTGGACGAATTTGGAAAAGATATGATCCTTTCTTCATAACCTTAAACTTTCAGGTGCTTTCTCTATTATCTTGATCGATCCAAGACATATTCCGATTCAACTTATGAATGATTTGGATTATTCAAGGGTTTTCTGGCATCAATCTTATTTTGTATTTAACTGTCAAATATATTTGTTGAAGTGGTCTCCCCTTTTTGATATAAAGGATGAATCACTTATTATTCATGTATGGTTAGCTCTTCCAAATATAAGAATCCATTATGTTACCTAAATTTTATTTATTGTGGCTCTTTTTGGTAGGCCACTCCAAATCGATCAGGCGACCGCTATGAGATCCTATCCCTCTATTACTCATATATTGGTTGAACTTGACATATCTAAAAAACATACTAAGAAGGTTTGGATTGGATCTAAAAAGTTTGGTTATTTAAAAAAGGTCGAACTTGAAAATTTTTTAGTTTTTGTTCCCATTGCAAGATACATGGTCATGATAATTTGGAATGTTTTGTTCTTCAGCCGCATCTTAAAAAGAAAATTTTGAATGATCATAACTCAAAATTAGCTTATGATAATGTTATAAAACTATTTCTATGCCTAAAATAACTTAAATGTTGATATTAGGTTGGACTCTTTGGAATCTTATGATGTTCCTAAAACTATTTATTTTACTTCTCATTCTGACCATGACCAAGGTACTGAGAATATGCCTATTCTGGCTAATTCCAAATTCAAAGTGTCTGAAAAGATGATGATTCATTCTCTAATGAGTTTATTCCTGCTTCTTCGCTGGCATTAATTGTTGAGAATGAGGATTTAAATGATAACCTGAATGTGGCTAAAATTCTTGAGCAAAATACTGATTCTAACATTGTTAATTGTGCTTTGAATGGTATAATATCTTCTCCTTCCCCTAATTCCAAGATTGATCTTCATTTAATCCCACTTTTGATGGGGCTGGACAAATTGAAAAATGTCCAATCAAATCTTGCTTATGGGCTGTGTCTTTACAATAGAGATGGTTCTAGTTAGGGTTTTGGGTTTGCAATATGTGCTCATTTTGAACTTTGTTCTTGCTTGTGTTTGAGAAAACTTGGTGGGTTACTTGGTTGATGAATTGAGAAGAAATGTTGAATATAAATTTATTCTCTAACGAAAAAAACCAAAACCTTAAACCTAAACTAAAACTTGAACCCTAGACCTAAAACCTAAACAAAACCAAAACTAAACCTAAACCCTAAACCTAAACCCTTAAACCCCAAACCAAAATCCTAAAACCATAAACCCTAAACCCTTAAACATAAACCCTGAACCCTAAACCCTAAACTCTAAACCCTAAAAACCTAAAAGACTAAATGCAAACTAATAAAACCTAAAAATAAAAAAATAAAAAAAACCTAAACATAGATAAAATAAAAAATACAATAAAATAAAACCTAAACTAAAATCTAAAAAACCTAAACCTAAACCTAAACCTAGACTAAAAAATAAAATAAAATAAAATTTAAAATATAATAAATAAATAAAACCTAAACTAAACTAAAAAAATAAAATAAACCTAAATAAAATAAAAACTAAACATAGAATAAAAATAAAATAAACATAAAATAAAATAAAATAAAAACTAAATAAAATCCTAAACCTAGAAAGTAAACTTAAAAATAAAACCTAAAAATAAAAATAAAATAAATCTAAACTAAACTAAAACAAAATTAAACCTCAAATAAACAAAATAATATAAACCTAAACCTAAACTAAAACAAATAAAACTAAACCTAAATCTATAATAAACTAAACATAAACACTAAAGAAAATAAAATAAAATAAACTAAAAAAAATAAACTAAACTAAAAAAATAAAACCTAAAAGTAAACTTGGGATAAAAATTTAAAAAACCTAAAAATAAATAAACCAACACAAATAAAATAAATAAACTGGGTTCTGGTTTGCTTAAACCCAAAAACCCTAAACCCTAAACCCTAGGCCCTAACCCCAGTCTTAGACCTCAACCCCACCTGGACCTGATCCTGACCACCCAGCTAAATCATACCTGGGCTCTACCACTGACCCTGAGCCCTAAACTATAAGGCCTTAACCTGAGCTGACCCTCCACAACTGACCCTACAACTAACTGACCTGACCCTGCTTAAAAACCTTAAAACTGATGGTTACACATCCTAAACCGTGACCTAAACACTCTAAACCCAAGGCACTGAGCTACACACCTTGACTCTAAACTCTCTAAAATCTAAAAACCTAAATAAAATAAAATAAACAAATAAACCTTAACCTAAATAAAATTAAAATAAAATAAAACCTAAACCTAAACCTAAAATAAAATAAAATTAAAATAAAATAAACTAAAATATGATAAACAAAAAAACATATAAACTGAGATTAAATAATCAAAATAAAATAAACCCATAATAAAATAAAATAAAACTAAATAAAATAAAACCTAAAAAATACCTAAAAACAAATAAAATATAAAACCTACACCATAAACTAAAAAAATTAAACCTAAAATAAAATAAAATAAATAAAATAAAATTATCCTAAAATAAACTAAAATGAATAACACCTAAACCTAAACTTAAGCTAAACAACTAAATAAAAAATAAACTAAAATAATCCTCAATAAAAAAAATAAAACCATAACCCTAAACCACAAATAAAAAATAAAACCTTCAAATAAACTAAAATAAAAAAAACTCAACTAAAGTAAACCTAAACCTGTAAAAAATAAAACCTAAAATAAACTAAACTAAAACAAAACTAATCCTAAAATTAAATAAAACTAAACTTAAAAATAAAAATAAACTTAAAACTCAACTAAAATAAACCTACTAAAATAAATAAAATGTAAATTAAAATAAATAAACCAAAATAAATATAAACTAAAAAAAAATAAAAAATAAACCTACATAAAAAAATAAATAAAATAACCAAAGACCTAAACCTGTCGGGTTTGCATTTTAAAGCTAAACAAACAAAACTAACTAACCCTACCCACTGATCCTACCCTAAACTCTAAACCCTAAGTGATCCTAAACTCTAAACCTAAAACCCTAAAGGCTAAAGCAAACCATTAACCATAACCTGATGAACTTTAAGACCCTAAACCCTGACTAACTAAACCCTAAACTCCACCATGCCTAAACCTAAAATTAAAAACAATTAAAACCCTAAATAAAATAAAGCTAATATATACCAGAATGGCAAAAGCGGGCTAAACTAAAACAAAAGAAATGTTGATCAATTTGTTCTCTATTAAAACCCAAAACCAAAACCCTAAAACCTACCCTGGACCTAAAATCTAGGCCCTAAATCTTAGGCCCTGGTGGGAGAACCTGAGCCCTGACCCAACATTATGTACTAAACCCTGATTCTAAACCCACCTGGGCCCAGACCACTGGGACATTAAACTAAAAACTGACCACCAAACTCTAAACCCTAAACCCCCTCCTGATCCTCTACCATATGACCCTAAACTACTAAACCCTAACCATGTCTCTACCACCACTGACCCACTCCCTCCACAACTCAAACTAACCTCAAACCTTAAACCCTAAACCCTCACCCTAAACCCTCCTAACCCCAAACACTAAACCTAAACACCTAAAACCCTAAACCCTAAAGCAAACCTTAAACCTAAAACAATAAACCTTAAACCTAAACCTTAAACTTAAACTTAAAGTAACTAAATAAATTAAAAAAATAAACCTAAACCCTCGACAAACTAAACCCTAAGAATAGGCGGAGAACCTTGATGGGAACATCAGATCAGCTAGGCTCGATCTAGATCTGGGTGGAGGTGAAGGCGGCATCATAGTGGTGGTGTGGGATCTGGATGTGCTGGTAGATATGGCAGTGGTGGTTGGGGTAGTGGTGTTTATGGAGGCCGGAAGAGCGACAGAGGTTACAATCATGGTTGTGGTAGAGGGATATGATGGTGGATCCCACTACTCAAGAGGTCAGTGTTGGTTCTGATGGGAACTTGAAACTAAAGAAGCATTTGATCCGATGGTGCTTATGGGCGTACATATAGTAGAGGTTCTATTTATCTAGGGTTTTGGTTTGCTCTGCTCATTTTTTATCTATGTCATCACTTGTGTCTTAGAAAACTACTTGGTTGATGAATTCAAAAAGAAGAAATGTTGAATCTTAATTTGTTCTCTGTTAAAAAAAAACTAAAAGCCTTAAACCTTAAACAAAAACCCGAACCCTAAACTTAAAACCTAAACCCTAAACTCTAAACCTTAAACCCTTAAAACCCCAACCTAAACCTAAACCCTAAAACCTAAACCCTAAATCCTAAACCCTAAACCCTAAAAAACCACAAACCCTAAAACCCAAACCACACCCTAAACCCTAAACCCCCCCCAAACCACCCTACACCTAAACCCTAAATCCTGAGATAAAAACTTAAACCTCATTAAATAAAACTAAAATAAAATAAATAATAAAATCTAAACCAAAATAAAATAAATAAAACCTAAACTAAAACCTAAACTAAACCAAATAAATAAAAAAAAATAAAATAAATACTAAACTAATTAAATAAATAAAATAAAATAAAATAAACCTAAAACCTAAAATAATAAAACCTAAACATAAAATAAAATAAAATAAAATTAAAATTAAATAAAAAAATAAATAAAATGTAAATCTAATAAATAATCTAAAATAAAACCTAAAAATAAATAAAATAAAACTTAACCCTAAAAAAACTAAAATAAAAATAAAACTAAACTAAAATAATTAAACTAAACTAAAATAAAATAAAACCAAAGCTTAAAATAAATTAAACCTAAACATAACCTAAACTAAATAAAATAAAAATATTAAAATAACCATAAAACTAAAATATAAAACCTAAAAGAACACTAAACTTAACCTAAAATAAATAAATAACCTAAACCAAAAAATAAAAAAATAAAATAAAATAGAAAACATAAACCCTAAAATAAATAAACTAAACTAATAAAATAAGAAATAAACTAAATAAAATTAAATTAAAGAAAATAAACTAAACCTTCAGTTTACATATTTAAAAAAACTCTTAAACCCTAAACCTAAAACCCTAATCACAAAATCCTAAACCCCTAAACCCCCTTTACATATAAGCTTACTGATAAACCCTAAACCCTAAAGCTAAATCTAAATAAAATGAAACCACCTAAACCTAAATACTAAATACTAAACATAAATAAACTAAAAGACCTAAACCTAAACCTAAATAAATAAACCTAAATTTATATATACTAAATAAAATAAATAAAAAAAATTAATAAAATAAAACATAAACCTAAACCTACTAAATAAACCTAAATAAACCAAAACTTAAAACCTAAATCTAAACCTAAACCTAAACCTAATCTTAAAACCTAAATATCATCCAACAACAACAACAACAACAAGCCTTTATCCCACTAAGTGGGTTGTACATGAATTCATATTACTATTATGTGTCAAATTCTCATTTAATTCAAGTATATTTTGGGTCATTTTTTATACATCATAACCAAGTATTTTTTGGGTCTACCTCTACCTTTCTTAACATAAGGCTAATCTAATGCATCTACTCTCTAAGGGATCAAATGATTAGTTATGTGAAACCATCTAAGGACTCTCTCTAATCATATCTACTAAAAAATAAAAAAAAAAAAAAACTAAACCTAGAAACTAAACCTAAATATATCTAAAGTTAAACAAAACTAAAATACCTAAACCTAAAACCTTAAAAAAATCTTAAAACTTAAACTTAAAATAAATAAATAAAAATAAAACTAAACTAAAATAAATAAATAAAATAAACCTAAACTAAAATAAAATAAATTAAACCTAAACCTAAACTAAAAACCTAAATAAATAAATAAACACTAAACCTAAATTAAAATAAACAAAATAAACCTAAAAAATAATGTATAAATAAAAACTAAAATAAACTAAAATAAAACCTAATCTAAACTAACAAAAATAAACCTAAACCTAAACTACTAAACCTAAATAAATAAAACTAAAAAACTAAACTAAACTAAATAATAATGGATCTAAACCTAAACTAAATAAACTAAAAAATAAAATAAACCAAAATAAAACATAAACCTAAACCATGACCTAAACTAAATAAAATATATAAACCTAAACTAAACCTAAAACTTAAACTTAAACCTAGAACCTAAACCTAAACCTAAATAAACCTAAACCAACCTAAACCTAAGCTGAGCCTAAACCTAAACTACCCCCTAAACTAAACCTAAAATAAATACATAAAATGCCTAAACTAAATATAAAATACTAAATCCTCCTACTAACTTAAACCTAAAACCTAAACTAAAGCTAAACTAAACTAAATAAACCTAAATAGATAAAACCTAAATAAAAAATCTTAACTAAATAAACCTTACCTAAAACCTAAACCTAAAATAAACTAATTAAATAAAAATAAACCTAAATAAAACCTAAAATTAAAATTAAACTAAAACCTAAACCTATCCTTGAACCTAAACCTAAATAAATAAATAAAACCTAAATTGAAACTAAATAAACTAAATAAATTAAACCTAAACCTAAAATGAAAATGACTTAACCTAAACCTAAATGAAAATAAAGCTAAATAAACTAAAATAAACCTAAAATTAAAATAAACCTAAAAAAAAAATAAAATAAATAAATAAACCTAAACTAAAATAAACTAAAACTATGCTTCCCTTGGATTTTTCTCTCCTTTCTCATTTATTGCTAGTGGTTGGGTGGCCCTCCTTAGTTTGTTTCCCTTGGTTGACTACCATTTCTATTTTTGGTTTTTTTTATGATCTCTATGAGGGTTGTGGATATGCTTATTGCTTTTCTACCTTTTGGGGTCTATTTTGGGTTAGCCTTTTTGGTAGCCTTCAATATTGATTCTCTGTTATGGTTGTTGAGTGGTAGTTATTGGTCTCTTCAAGATTTGATTAGCTTTGGTCTTTTCAATACTTTTTTGGTTAATTCGATTTGTGTTGGAGATTCTTGTTGATTGGCTATTTTCTCTTTTGATTGGCATGAGGCTTTATGGTTTTCCTTCTTGACCTGGTTATGGATGAGTTTAATGGTGGTTGATACTTGGCTTTATCACTGCCTGCTAAGTTGATGGCATCCTTTTCTCTACCTAGTTTCATCTGGTGTCTACTGAGGGTGGTTGTGGCTCTCCCTTGCTTGGATCTTTGATGTCTATTTGAATGATGGTTGTTATTTTTTTATTTTGTTTTAATCTCTTTCTAGGCTATTATATTAGTTATTGTTATGCTTCTGAATTAGCTTGTCCCTTTCAATTCTTCCTTGCTGGTGGTGGCTCTATCACTGACCTTACTGTATCATCTGGGTGCCTGGGTGTTTGTGATTGGTCTGCTATGGTTTTTGTTGGTTGTTTGGTTATTATCATTGTGCTATTTTATTTGCTAATATAGGTTCTCAAAGCCTTTGGGGCTTTCTTTGATGTTGGCTTGTATATCGGGGAATCTTTGGCTATGATGATGTTACCCATATCTTAACTTTTGGTTGGTAGCCGCATATGAATGTAACCGTTCTTTAGAAGTTTGGATGCTTATATGCATTGTTGTCTCTTGAGATGATCTTAATGGAGCCTGAGCCTTTTCTTTCTCAACTCTCTCTAATTGTATTCTTTATCTTTATTCTTGTTAGCTATAACTATTGCCTTTATAGTGTTTTATAGATTTCTTTAATAGGTTGGAACTTTTCATATGGAATGATGTTACTCATCAACTCGTGATGATGTGGATCTTGCTATGTGTTGCCCCAAAAGCGATCATGAGCCACTACTATTAGTCTTTTGATTATTTTTTACTTATATTGTACTAGTCTTAATGTCTGTCTTTCTCTTTTGCTTTTTTTAGTTGTTGCTTTTTCAATATATTTTTTTGTACATAAATGGGGTTTAGCTCTTTAGGTTCCTTGTAGCTCCCGATCATTGAGCTTTAGCCTATTAAACACATTATATCCTTTTCTTTTATTGTAAAATTCTAACCTTTCCTTTAAAATCCTAAACCCTAAACCTTAAACCCTAACCCTAACTAACTGAAACCCTAAACCCTAAACCCTAAACCCTAAAAACCTAAACCTAAACTTAAACCTAAAAATAAAACAAAATAAAAACTAAAAACTAAACTAAAACAAAATAAATAAAAACTTAAATAAACTAAAAAATAAAATAAACCTAAAAATAAAACCAGACATAAAATAAAATAAAATCAACCTAAAATAAAATAACATAAAAATAAATAAAACCTAAACCTAAATAATAAACCTAAAAAATAAAACCTAAAATAAATAAAAATAAAAAATAAACCTAAAATAAAAAAAAAAAAAAGCCTAAACTAAAATAAATAAAACCTAAACTTAAATCTAAAATAAACTAAAATAAAAAACCTAAACTAAATAAAATATAATGAACTAAAAATAAACCTAAACCTAAAAAAAATAAACCTAAAATAAAGCTAAAATAAAATCCTAAACCTAAACCTAAAAAGGAAAATAAAATCTAAACTAAACCTAAAAAAGAAAATAAAACCTAAACCTAAAAAAATAAAATAAATAAAACTAAACTAAGAAAATAAAATAAACGTGAACTTAAACCAAGAAAATAAACTAAAATAAAACCCTAAACTAAAATAAATAATCTATACTAAATAAAAATAAACCTATATAAAATAATATAAACTAAATAAACTTTTTCTTTTTAAGATCCTAAACTCTAAATAATAGATCCTAAACCCTAAAACATAAACCCTTGACACTAACCTAGGCTTTGGGTTCTGGGCCTGACCCAGGCCATAAACCCATAATAAAACCCTTGACCCCTAACTGGGCCCTAGCCCAGGCTGACCTGAGCTCTATCTGCTGATCTTAAACCCACTAAACTCTCCATGACCCTAAACCCTAATCACGGGAAGCCTAATGAGCCCTGACTGACCCAGGCCCTGGGCCCTGGACCCTCAGACCATGACCCAAGACCATGAGCCTACACATTGTTCTGAACCCTGAGCTGGTGACCCTGACCCAGTCCCAACCACCTAAATCCTGGCTAGGCCCCAGACCCTAAACCTAGGCTGGGCCTAAATCTGGGCTAAAGAATTAATTAATTAAAATAAACCTAAACCTAACCTAAAAACTTGAAATACATAAAACCTACATAGATAAAATAAAACTAAACTTTATTAAAAATAAACCTAAAAAATAAAACTAAAACTCAACTAAATTACCTTACCTAAACCTACCTACCTAATAAATAAATAAAACCTAAAATAAGTAAACTAGAATAAATAAACTAAGTAATAAAATAAAAATAGATAAAATAAATATAAACTAAAATAAATAAAATAAACTAAATATACATAAACTTGGGTTTGCTTTTTTTTAAAAACCACCTAACCCTAGAACCTATAAACCTAAAGATCTCCCCCCACGAAGCATAAACCTTAAAACACCTTAAACCCTAAACCTCCCTTCACCCCCCTAAACCCTAAACCTAACACCCCACTAATCTAAACCCCATCCCCAAAAGCATAAACCTTAAACCCTAAACCCTCCTACCCCACCCTAAACCCTAACCTAACAATAAACCCTAAACCCTAAACCATAAGAACTTTCCTTAAATCTTACCCCAAACCCTAAGCTCTAAAGTTAAACCTAATGTAACTAAACAAATTAAAAAAATAAACCTATACCCTAAGAAAAGGTATAACCTTGATGGCAGGAACATCACCATCAACCAGGCTCAGTTTAGATCTAACGGTGGAGGCGAAGGCAGAGGCGGCAGTTATCATAGTAGTGGTGGGGGATCTAGAGGTGCTGGTGGATATGGAGGTGGTGGATGGGGCAGTGGTGGTTATGAAGCGGAGGAGAGTGAGAGGTTATAGCGTGGTGGTGGCGGAGGAATATGATGGTGGATCTTCTTGCTAGAGAGGCCAAAGTAGTTGATGGGAGCTGAGAAACTAAAGAAACGGTTGATCGATCTATTGCTTATGGACTGTATTTATAATAAAGATGATTCTAGTTATGTAGGGTTTTTGATCTCCTCTATGCATGCTCATTTTTTATCTATGTCATAGCTTGTGTCTTAGAAAAGTTCGTATGTTACTTGGTTGATGAATTTGAAAAGAAGAAATGTAAAATATGAATTTGTTGTATGTTAAAAAAAACTAAAAACCCTAAACCCTCATCTAAAACCTGAACCTAGACCTAATACTTAAACTTTAAACCCAAAATCTTAAACCCTTAAAACCCTAAACCCTCAACCCTAAACAATAAATCCTAAATCCCAAACCATAAACCCTAAACCCTAACCACTCAACCCTTAAATAACCCAAAGTCCAAAACCCCCTAAAAAGCTAAAAACCTAAACCTCGATTAAATAAAACCTAAAAATAAAATAAATAATAAAACATAAACCAAAAATAATAAAATAATAAAATAAAATAAAGCCCTTAACTTAAACCTGAACTTAAACCTAAAAGGAAAATATAATAATAAAATAAAAACTAAACTAAAATAAAAAAAATAAAATCCTAAACTAAACTGAAAAAAACTAATTAAAATAAATTAAATAAAAAAAAAATACAATAAACCTAAAATAAAATAAAATAGAAACTAAATAATAAACCTAAAGTTAACCTAAAATAAATAAAATTAAATTTAAAAACTAAACATAAAACTTGAACCTAAAAAATAAAATAAATAAATCTAAACTAAAAACTAAACTAAAATAAATAAAATAAACCAAAAACTAAACCCAAACCTAAAAAAAACCTAAACAATAAACTAAATAACGGACCTGTACAATATAATGTATACATAAACTAAACTAAAATAAATAAAACCTACACCCTAAACCCTAAACTTTTTTGGTAGAATCCTAAACCTTAAACCAAACCACTAAACCATAATCCTAAATGGTAAACCCTAAATACCTTAAAACCTAAACCCAATGGGACCTAAAATAAAATAAATACACCTAAAATAAAAAAAGGAAAATAAATTCAAAATTTAAAACCTAAACCTAAACTAAATAAAAATTAAATAAAAAAACCTACACCTCTAAAATAAAAGACAAATAATATGCACTAAACTAAACCTATACCTCACATAACCACAAAATAAAAATATAATAAAATAAAATTTAACTAAACTAAATAAAATAAATAAAACCTAAACTAAACTAAAATAAACAAACCTAAAAATAAAACCTGGATAAAATAAAACTAAACATAAAATAAACCTAAAGATAAGATAAAATAAACATTAAATAAAAAACCTAAACCTAAAATAAACCTAAAATAAACTTAAAAATAAAATATAAATAACCAAACCAATATTAAAGCTCTAAGATGAGACAAATAAAATACCTGATCCTAGTAATAGACTAAAGTGGACCTGGGCTGAGCCTAAACTGGGCTAAACCTAGATCTAAATCAGGAGGCCCAGATACAATGACCCCACCTAGTCAACCCTACTCCCTGATCCTGGGCTGAGCCAAAGAAAAACTGAAAACAGGATGCCAGACCACAAACTGACCTGAAGCCTAGCGGGACAAACTTTGGGCACAGGCCCTACTCAGATCCTAAGGCAGGCCACTGAGCCCTAAAAAGACCCAGGCCTACCAGACTAAGACTTATGACCCTAAACCACGGACCGGAGCCCCAGACCCCTGGGCCCCAAAAAACCCAAAGGCCCACCTAAACTAAAATAAGACCTAAAAGATAAATAAATAAGCCTGATAAAATAAAAAGATAAAATAAAACCTAAACATGGGTAAATAAATAGATAAAAGATAAAATGCTAAAAAATAAACTAAATAAAAACCTGGACTAAACTAAAAGATAAAATAAACTTAAAATAAAACATAAATAAAATAAACAATAAATAAAATAAAATAAACCTAAAATAACATATACTAAACTAAATAAAACCTAAATCTAAACAATAAACTAAATAAAAAACTTAAAAATAACTAAAAATACTAATCCTACATTAAAAAAAGAACTTAAACCTAAAAAATAAAAATAAATATCAACCTAAACTAAAATAAACTAAACTAAAATAAATAAAACAAAACCTAAACCAAACATAAAGACTAAAATAAAATATACTAAAATAAAAACCTAAATTAAAATATGAAATGAAAAATAAACTTAAAATAAAACCTAAAACCTATACCTCAAAAGACTAAACCTAAAATAAAAAAATAAATCTAAAATAAACATAAACTAAACCTAAACCTAAAAATAACTAAAATAAACCTAAACTAAAATAAATAAAGCTAAAATAAATAAACTAAACTAATAAAGAATAAACCTAAATAAAATATATAATAAACTAAATAAACTCCTAATTTTGCTTAATTTAAAGAAAACCCAAACCCTAAACAAATGCTAAATAGATCCAGGCCCTAAACTCTACCCAAACTCTCTGGGCCCTAAACTGCCCCTGGGCCCTAGCCACCTAAAACCCTTGGCCACTTGACCTGATCCAGATAAACTTCTTAAACTGAGTTCATAAACTAAGGCTAAACCAAAATGGCTAACTTAAAGGCCCTGGGCTTAATGGCTAAAATAAACCTAAATAAACTAAGAAACTGTGTTAGATAAATACCATCCTACCTCTAAATAAACCACCACAACTCTTACAAATACCCACCTGGGCTAAACTAAATACAATAAAAGTTAAACTGACCTAAACCTAAACTCATAAATGAGCTAAATAAGATAAACTAATAAATAATAAAAATAAGCATAAACCTAAACCTACTAAACTAAATGAGCTTACATAAATCTAAACCTACCTAAACCTAAAACTAAAACCTAAAAAAACTAAACTAAAATAACTAACCTTAAACCTAAACCTAAATGTGCTGAGCTCCAACTACTAAATAAACTAATCTGACTACACCAAAACACATAAAACTATAAATAAATAGATAAATAAATCAAAATGACCTAAAGTTACCTAAACCTAAACCTACTCTAACTACTATCCTCCTAAACCTAAAATAAATCAATTAAATAACTAAACTAATAAACTAAACCTAAACCTAAAAATTAAAATAAAAACTTAACCTAAAAACTAAAATATAAATAAACCTAAAAATAAAACTAAACTAAAGATACTAAAATGCTACCTACTCCTAACCTAAACCAAATGAGCCTAAACTAAATACTAAACTAAATAAATAAATGAACATACCTAAATAAATACTAAACTACCTAAACCTCTTAAAAGTAAACCTAAAATGATAATCTAACTAAATAAATAAAAATAAAATAACTACTAAATAAATACTTAAACTTAAAAAATAAAGTGGATACCTAAACCAAAAGCCTAAACTAGTAAAACCTAAAATAAACCACTTATAAAAAAAATACCTGAGCTAAAAAACCTAAATATAAATAACCTAAATATAAAATAACCTACCTACTGACTTCCTAAACCTACCTAAACTAAACTAAATAAACCTAAATAAAACGAGCTAATAACCTAAACCTAAAAAACTTCTAAATATAAAAATAAACCTACTAAATAATAAACCTAACCTAAACCCTAACCAAACTAAACTTACCTAAACCTGACCCTAATAACTAAAATGACTATAAACCTATAAATCTAAACTAAACCTAAACCTAACCCACATACTTAAACATAAATAAACTAAATAAATAAAAAAAAAAAATAAAACTAAATAAATAAAATAAAAAAAATAAAGTAAAACCTAAACTAAACTAACATAAACTAAATAAATAAAAGAAAAAAATAAAACTAAATAAATTAAACCTAAACCTAAAAATAAAATAAAACCTAAACCTAAACCTAAAATAAAAATAAGCCTAAACTAAACTAAAATAAATTAATAAACTTAAACATAAATAAATTAAAACTAAATAATCATAAACCTAAACCTAAAACAAAAAACCAAAACCTAAACTTAAACTAAAAAGAAAACCTAAACCTAAATAAACTAAAAGTGTAAATAAAGTAAATAAATAAACTAAATAAAACAATTTTTCATGTTGGTGAATTAAGTAGCTCTTTGGTTTTTCTTGATTTTCTATTTTCTCCTTCATGGTGATTGCTTGATATATGGGGGTTGGAGGGGACTTTACTTTCCTCTGGCCTATTTTCTCTCCTTCCTCATTTATTGTTATTGGTTCGGTGGCTTTCCTTGGTTTTTGTTCCCTTGGTTATTTGTTTTTTCTTTGGGTGACTACTATTTCTTGGTTTTTTGATGATCTCTAGGAGGGTTGCTATGCTTGCTCTTGCTTTTTCCTCCAATTTTGGGTTAGCCTTTTTTGTTTTGGCTGGCCGCCCCCCATTTGATATTGGATCCTCTTCTCTGCTGTTATGGTTGGTTGTTGAGTGGCAGCTATTGGTCTCTTCAAAATTTGATTAGCTTTGGTCTTTCAATAGTTTTTGGTTATCTCTCCTAGTTTGTGTTGAGGATTCCTATTAGTTGGTTGTTTTCTTTTTTGATTGGCATGAGGACAGCTACTTTGTGGTTTTTTTCCTTCACTTGTTATGGTTGATTTTATTGGTGGCTTTTATCTTGTTGGATTGATGGCATCCTTTTCTCTAACTAAATTGGTCTAGTGTCTACTAATGACTAATTGTGGAACTCCCTTGCTTAGATCTTTGATGTCTATTTGAATGACGGTTGTTATTATTTTTTATTTTGTTTTAGTGTCTTTCTAAACTATTGTATTAGATGTTGCTTTACTCTAATTGACTTGTCCTTTTAATTCTTCCTTGATGGTGGTGGCTCTATCATTGACCTTGTTGTATCTTACGGATGGTTTGTTGTTTGTGGTGCTATGGTTTTGTTGGTAGTTTGGTTATTGTGGCTATTTTTCTTTATTTGCTAATGGAGGTTCTCAAGCTTTCTTTTGATGTTGGCTTGTATGGGGCTATGATGATGTTACCCATATCTTCAATTTTGGTTGCTTGCATTGCATATGAATATAACCCTTCTTAGGAAGTTTTGATGCTCATATGCATTATTGTCTCTTAAGAAGATCTTAATTCTTCTCTTTCTCGACTCTCTCTAATACTTTATCCTTATTCTTGTTAGCTATGACTATTGCTTTTGTAGTATTTTGCGATTTCATTTATTGGTCGAACTTTTCAAATGGAATGATGTTACTCGTCAACTCAATTGATGTGGATCTTGCTATCTTGCCTCCCAAAGGGATCATGAGTCTTCTGGTTAGTCTTTTGATTATTTTTTACTTATATTATACTAGTCTTAATATGTCTTTTCCTCTTTTCTTTCTATGCATTTTTTTCTCTTTCTTTTCCATTGTGTATGAGGGTTTAGCTCTTTAGGTTCCTTGTAGCTCGAGCGAGATCTTTGAGCTTTACCCCTCATGGGACATTCTATCCTTTTCTTTTATTATAATAAAATTCTAACCTTTCCTTAAAAAAAACTCAAACCCTAAACCTTAAACACTAACCTAACCCCTCACACCCAACCATAAACCACTAACCAACCATAAACCCTAAACCCTAAAAACCTAAACCTTAGACTAAACCTAACTGAGAAACCCAATCTAACCCCTACCTAAACTACAAAATCCAAAACTAAAGCCCTAAAATAAACTATAAACCCAAAACCCTAAAAACTCACTAAACCCTAAATCCTAAATCCTAAACCTACAAATCCTAAACCTAAACCCTAAAACCTAAAAAAACTAAACCTAAACTAAATAAAATGAAAATAAATAAAAAAACCTAAATAAAATAAAAAATAAAAAATCTAATCTAAAACCTAAACCTAAAATTAAAATAAAATAAAATAATAACTAAATTAAAAATAAATAAAAAACCTAAACCAAACTAATAATAATATAAAGCTAAAATAAAACCTAAACATAAAATGATAAAATCAACCTAAAATAGATAAAACTAAAGAAAAACTTAAATAATAAACCTAAATAATACTAAATAAATAAAATATAACTAAACCCTAACTAAAGAAAAACCTAAACCTAAAATAAAATAAAATAAATCTAAACCTAAACTAAAATAAACTAAACTAAAATAAACATAATCCTAAATCCAAAATAAACTAAACCTAAACCAAAACTGCTAAATATAAATGATAAACTAAATTAACTAAACTAAACTAAAATAAAACCTAAAATAAAAAAAATAAAACTTAAAATCAGGCTTTGAAAAAAATAAACATAAAATTCTAAAAACAAAATAAAATAAAATAAACTAAATAGAAAATGAAACCTAAACATCTAAAATAAATTTAAAAATAAATAAGATTAAAAATAAACCTTAAGATATAAAATACTAAATACTAAATAAACTACCTGCCATCTCCTCTAATTAAAAGCCCTCCCTAGGCTCTTTTCCCATAAAAACATGACCTAGGCAGGCAACACTAACTTTCTGACACTGATCCCACAGTGATCCTGATCTCACTGGGCCCCATGACCCTGAGCCCCTGACCCTAGGCCAGACCTAGCCCAAGGCCTGAGCAGGAGCTAATAGAATCTGGCCTGGCCACAGGCAGGCGTTAAATCCTGGGCCACAGGCTGAGCCATGAGCCTGAGCCAATCAGACACTGGCAGATTGGGCCCTGGGCCCTAAAATGGACCTAGGCTGACCCTAGGCCCTGAGCCTCATAAAACCACTGAGCCAGGCAAAACTGACCAGCCCCAGGCCACTGAAACCTAAACCCTAGGCCTAGTACATGACCACTGAGCCTGAGCCACAACCACCTGGGCCCTCCTGACCCTGGGCCTAGGCTCTGACACTAGGCCATAAACCTAAATCATCCTAAACAAAACCTAAAAAACCTAAACTACATGAGCCTAAAATAAAATAAATAAACAAACTAAACCCAAAATAAATAAAAATAAAATAAAATTAAAACCTAAATTAATTGAATAAATAAAACCTAAACCTAAAATAAAATAAAATAAAAAAAAATAAAATAAATAAAAGTATAAATAAAAAAAAAATAAAATGGTTAGAATAAAAACCTAAATAAAATAAAACTAAATGTAAAATAAAAATAAAATAAACTTAAATAATATAAAAAAGAAACTAAATAAAACCTAAACTAAAAATAAACCTAAAAAATAAATAAAAAATAAAACCTAAAGAACTAAAAAAAACCTAAACTTAAAAAAAAATGAAATAATCAAAATAAAATAAACCTAAATAAAATAAATAAACTAAAAATAAAACCTAAACCTAAACCTAAAATAAATTAAACCTAAACTAAATAAAATAAAATAAACTAAATATAAACCTAAGCTAAACTAAAATAAAACATAAAATAAAATTAAAATACAAAAAAACTTAAACATAAAGAAATAAAAAAACCTAAACCTTAACCTAAAAATAATAAAATAAAACTAAAACTAAAATAAAAATAAAATAAATCTCAACTAAAAATAAATTGTAACTTAAACCTAAACCTAAAAAAACTAAAATAAAACCTAAAAAAATAAATAAACCTAAAATAAAAAAAAACTAAATTAAAATAAAAATAAACCTAAATAAAATAAAATAAAGTAAACTAAAATAAAATATATGGCAAATATACTAAATAAATGTAAACATATAGGTACTTAATTTTAAGACCACAACAACAACAACAACAACAATCATTTATCCCACTAAATGGGGTTACAAGAATCCTTCTCCATGTCTATTATGTGTCAAATTCTCATTTAATTCAAGTATACTTAGGTCATTTTTTTATGTATCTTAATCAAGTCTTTTAGGTCTACCTCTACCTTTCTTAACATAAGGAAAATCTAATGCATCTACTCTCTCTAATCGGTCAATGCTTTATGTGGATAAACCATCTAAGGTGACTCTCTTATCTTGAGCTACTCCAAATTTTTCTGAACATACTCATTTCACATTTTATCTCTAAGAGTAAATCCACTCATCCACCTGAGCATCCTCATCTCTGTAACACTTAACTTAGCCTTGTGCTTCTCTTTTATTGGCCAACATTTTGCACCTAAGTCAGTCATTGGGTCTTACCACCATCTTATAAAATTTTCTCTTAAGTTTAAGTGAAACTTTTCTATCACACAATAGGCCAGATGCATTCCTCCACTTCAACCATCCAACTTGAATTCTACTAATAACATCTCCATCAATTTCACCATCATTTTGAACAATGGAACCTAAATATCAGATAAATCACTCTTATTAATGAATGACTTGTTCAATGTCACAACACTACCACTAGAGGTTCTACAACTAAAATTACACTCCATATATTTGGTTTTAGATCTACTTAAATGACAACCTTTAGACTCTAATGTTGACCTCCAAAATTCAAGTTTCTCTTGGATTCCCTCTCTAGTATTATCAATAAGAAGAATATCACGCAAAGCATACACCAAGGTACATCTTCCTATAAATGCCTAGTAAGAACATCCATAACTAAAGTAAAAAAGATAAGGGCTTAAATTTGATCCTTGATATAGTCCCATAGAAATAGGAAAATATTTTGTCAATCCTCCTTGTGTTTGGACACATGTAAGTATACATATCCTTAGTTACTTGAATATAACCAATATTAACTGCTTTTTGTTTTAGAACTCTCCAGAGAACATCTCTTGAAACTTTATCATAAGCTTTCTCTAAATCAATAAATATCATATGTAGATCCTCCTTACTTCTCTATACTTCTCCATCAACCTCTTAACAAATGTATAGCATCCATATTAGATCTTCCTAGCATGAAACCAAACTAATTGTGAGAAACTTTTGTATCATATTGTAACCTATGCTCAATTACTCTCTCCCATAATTTTAATGTATGAAACATTAACTTAATTCCTCTATAATTTGCACACTCTTGTGCATCACCTTTATTCTTAAATATAAGAACCAACAAACTATCTCCACTCATCGACATCATTTTAGTCTTTAAAATAGCATTAAAATTTGTAAAAAAAATTGATCTCCTAAACATTTCCACACTTCTATTGGAATATCAACATGTCCTTCTTTTCCATATTTCATTTTCTCTAACTTAGACTTACTAATGTAATAATAATATAATTCTCTTTTTTAAGGGTATTAAAGTTGCTAAAATCAGTACTTTCAGATCCTTCATTGAAAAGTTTATCAAAATACCTCATCCACCTATTTTCAATATCTCTTTCTAAGAAAAGCACTTTATTATTTTCATCCTTAATACACCTCACTTGAACTAGGTCTTTACTTCTCTATCTATTTGGTTGGCTAACTTATACATACATCTTTCACCTTCTTTGGTATCAAATCTATTGTATAAATTACTAAAAGCTAAATTTTTTGCATCATATATTTCTTTCTTAGAATCTCTATAGGCCACTTTATATATTTCCTAATTCTCCAAGTTTTTACATTGAAACCAAGTTTTATAACAATGCTTCTTATTTCTTACCTTTTCTTGCACACTTTGACTCCACCACCAATTATTTTTATTAAAGAAGTTTTTTCCTTTTGATAATCCAAGCACATTTTTAGCAACTTGCTTAATTTTTCTTGATACTTTTTCACACATAACATTAGCTTCCTTATGAACATCCCAAATATTAAGCTCTAGTAGATTGCACTTAAAATATTTTTTGTTTTGTTCTTTAAGTGTCCCCATCTAATCCTAGGACAATAATTAGATTTATTTTTCCTCTTACAATCTTTCATCTTAAAATCTAAAACTAATAATCGATGTTGGGTACTTAAACTATTGCTTGGAATGACTTTACAATCATTACAATCTAAACGATCACTTTTTCTTATCATAAAATAATCAATCTGTGTTTTACTAGATCCACTTTTATAAGTAATAGTATGTTCTTCTTTTTTCTTAAATAAAGTATTAGCAACTACAAAATCATAAGCTAAAGCAAAATCTAATATAGTCCCACCTTCTTCATTAGTCACTCCTAATCCATAACCACCAAGAATAATTTTAAATGCTCTACCACTCTACCAAAATGTCCACTTAAATCTCCTCCAATAAATACTTTTCTTCAAGAGGTATCTTTTGTATTAATCCCTCTAATTCATTCCAAAATTTTCTTTTGCTTACATCTATACTTACTTGAGGAGCATAAACACTTATAACATTGATAATCTTAGTATCAATAATAATCTTTAAAGCTATAATTTTATCTCCACATTTATTAATATTTATTTCATTATCTTTCAAACTTTTATCTATAATCACACCTACTCCATTTCTAGTTTGACTTCTACCTAAATACCAAAGTTTAAAACCTAAAATATCAATCTCAGTGGCCTTCTCTCCAACCCATTTAGTATCTTGAACACATAAAATATTTATCTTTCTATGAACCATAATATCTATTAATTTAATTAATTTACCTATAAGAGTAACTATATTCCAAGATCCTAACCTAATTCTAGTTTCATGGACTAACTTCTTTGCGATCCATCCATAATGTGGAACCCTTTCTTATTTAAAACTTTGCAGGAGCGATGTAGTGGCCCTTGCACATTTTCTGTATTCAAGCCATACTGGTCACTAGGGGCCTAGCATTAACAAAGATTTAAGGATCCATGTCATGATTATTTCTATAAGTTTTATTTGGTTGTATTACCTTTTGCAACCCTCCACTTTTCACATCCGGACATGGACAGAGTTTTACTTAATTTTAAGAAAAAACCTTAAACCTAAATCTAAACCTACAAACCATAAACCTTAATAAATACACTAAACATAAATCCTAACCCAAGCCTAAATAAAGAAAAACTAACTCTAAATCCTGACATAACCCCAAGCCCTAAAACCCTAGGCACTGAGCCCTAGGCACACCCTAAATGCAGACCCTAAAACCTGCTAGAACCCTAAAACCTAACTGTCTAAACATAAACTAAAAAATAAACTAAAATTAAAACCTAAAACTAAATAAATAAACCTAAAGTATATAAATAAAACTAAATAAAAAATAAACATGGATAAAAATAAACTAAATAAACCTAAACCTGTCGGTTTATTAAATTTAACAAAAAAGGCAGGCCTTAAATCCTAAACCCCTGAGCCACAAACCTAAATCTGACCCTAAAACACCTGAACCACTAAACCTAAATCCTAAACCCAAAATAATTACACATACTGGCAGTAAACTTAAACTAAAACATTAACACAACTACAAACCTTAAACATTAAATATTAAACCCCCCTAAACATAAACCTAGGGTTGCTTGGGTCTAAGGTTGGTTTAGGGTTTTGGGTTTAGGGTTTGGTATAGGCTTTTGGGGTTGGTTAAGTTTAAGTTTTTAGGGTTTTTTAGGTTTAGTTTTATAGGGTTTAGGTTTAGGGTTTAGGTTTAGGGTTTTTTAGGGTTTAGGTTTAGGGTTTATTTTAGTTTATGGTTATGGTTTAGGTTAGGGGTTTAGTTTTTAGTGTTTAGAATTTAGTGTTTGAAACTTAGGGTTTAGGGTTTTATTTAGGATTTTATTTAGAGGATTAAGCTTAGGTTTAAGTTTTTTTTATGTAGTTTAGGTTTAGGTTTAGGTTTAGGTTTCTTTATTTTTAGTTTAGTTTATCTTTTTAATTTTCTTTAGTTTATGTTTTGTTTATTTTTTAGGTTTTTATTTTTAGTTTAGTTTAGGCATAGGTTTATTTAGGTTTATTTTATTATTTATTTATATAGTTTATTTTTTTAGTTTAGGTTTAGGTTTAGGTTTATGCTTTTTTTTATTTTAGTTTAGTTTTGGTTTTTTTAGTTTAGTTTATGTTTATTTAGGTTTATTTTTTTAGGTTGAGGTTTACTTTAGGTTTAGGTTTTATTGATTTTTTATATATTTATAGTAATTTTAGAATAGGATAATTTATTTTATTTAGTTTTTAGTTTATTTAGTCTAAGTTTAGGTTTATTTAGTTTAGTTTAGGCTTGGGGTTTAGGTTTTATTTAGGTTTAGGTATAGGTTTTATTTATTTTTCTTTTATTTATATTTTTTTTATTTAGTTTAGTTTATTTAGGTTTATTTTTATAGGTTTTGGTTTGGTTTAGGTTTTATTTAGTTTATTTTATTTAGTTTTTTATTTTAGGTTTAAGGTTTAGTTTAGGTTTATTTAATTTTTATTTTGGTTTAGGTTTATATTTTTATAGTTTAGTTTATTTAGGTTTAGGTTTTAGATTTAGATTTAGGTTTATTTAGGTTTAGTTTAGGTTTTTTATTTTAGGTTTAGGTTCATTTATTTGACTTTTAGTTTTTTTTATTTTAATTTATTAGTTTTATTTATTTATTTAGGTTTATTTATGTTAATTTTTTTGGTTTATTTTTAGTTTAGGTTTAGGTTTATTTATTTTAGTTTAGTTTAGTTTTTTTATTTTTAGGTTTATTTAGTTTTTAGTTTTATCTAGTTTAGTTTTGGTTTAGCTTTAGGTTTTATTTATTTTTCTATTTAGGTTTTATTTTATTTAATTTAGTTAAGGTTTAAGTTTATATTTATGTTCATTTATTTAGTTTAGTTATTTATTTAGGTTTATGTTTATGTTTATTTAGTTTATTTATTTATTTAGTTTTAAGTTTAGGTTTTATTTAGTTTAGTTTATTTTTATTTTATTTTGGGTTTAGGGTTTAGGTTTAGATTTATTTAGTGTTGGTTTAGTTTAGGTTTATTTTTAGTTCTTTATTTTGTTTATTTATTTAATTTTAGGTTTAGGTTTATTTATTTAGGTTTAGGTTTAAGTTTTATTTAATTTATTTAGGTTTAGGTTTAGGTTTTATTTAGTTTAGTTTATTTAGTTTGGGTTTTTTTATTTATTTATTTTTATTTAGTTTAGGGTTTTGGATTATTTTATTTAGTTAGTTTAGTTTATTTTGGTTTAGGTTTAGGTTTATTTGGGTGTAGGTTTAGGTTTCTTTTTAGTTTGTTTATTTTATTTATTTTAGGTTTATTTATTTATTTTAGTTTATTTTTATTTAGGTTTATTTAGTTTAGTTTTATTTAGTTTTATTTTTAGTTTAGTTAGTTTTTAGTTAGTTTATTTATTTTATTTTATTTATTTATTTTAGTTTATTTAGTTTATTTTATTTATTTGGTTTAGGTTTATTTTTTGGTTTATTAGGTTTTTGTTTAGTTTATTTAGCAATTTATTTAATTTATTTTTTTTATTTTAGGTTTATTTATTTTTCATTAGTTTAGGTTTTGGGTTTTTTTTATTTCATTTAGTTTATTTATTTAGTTTAATTAGGTTTAGGTTTTGGTTTAGGTTTAGTTTAGGTTTTAGGTTTTATTTATTTATTTATTTAGTTTTGTTTTATTTAGTTTAGGTTTAGTGTTTAGGTTTAGTTTAGTTTTGGGTTTAGGTTTAGGTTTAGTTTATTTTAGGTTTATTTTTTAGTTTAGTTTATTTAGTTTAGTTTATTATTTAGTTTAGTTTAGGTTTATTGGTTTATTTTATTTATTTTATTTAGTTTATTTTTAGATTTTATTTTTGGGTTTTAGGTTTAGTAGGTTTATTTATTTAGGTTTAGGTTTTAGTTTTTTTATATTAGGTTTTATTATTATTTAGTGTTTTTTTTTAGTATAGTTTTTAGTTTATTTTATTTATTATTATTATTATTTATTAGTTTAGTTAGTTTACTTTATTATTACTAGTTAGTTTCTTAGTTTGTTTATTATTATTAGATTTAGTATATTTAATTGGGTTTTACTATTTAGTTTATTATTAGTTTAGTTTATTATTATTATTATTATTATTAGTTTATTAATTTTTATTTAGTTTAATTTATTATATTTTATTAATTTAGTGTTACTTATTATTAGTTTTTTTTAGTTTTAGTTTATTAATTTCTTTAATTTTATTATTAATTTTAATTATTATTATTTAGTTAGTTTATTGGTTTATTAATTAAGTTTAGTTATTTTAGTTATTAATTACTTATTATTATTAGTTTTTTATTAATTATTTAGTTTATTTATTGGTTTTAGTTTATTAGTTATTTTGTTTTAGTTAATTTAGTTATTATTAGTTTAGGTTGAGTTTAGTTTTTTATTATTATTTAGTTATTTAATAGGTTAGTTATGTTTAAGGTTTAGGTTTATTTGTTAGTTATTATTATTAGTTAGTTAGTTATTAGGATTTAATTTAGTTAGATTTTTAGTTTAGTTTTGGTTAATAGTTTTGGTTTAGCTTAGTCTTTATTAGTTTTATTAGTTTAGTTTTTTTTTAATTAGTTTATTAGAGGGCTTTTTTATTTATGTGTAATTTAGTTATTAGTTTGTTTATTAGTTTAGTTAGTTTTTGTTATTATTAGTTTATTAGTTTTTTAGTATTTATTTAGTTAGTTTAGTTTAGTTAGTTTTATTAGTTTTTATTTTAGTTTATAATTAGTTTTTGTTTATTATTAGTTTATTAGTTTTAGTTTTAGTTAGTTTAGTTTAATGTTTTAATAGTTTCTTATTAGGGTTTAGGGTTTAGGGTTTAGGGTTTAGGAGTTTAGGGTTTTTTTAGGGTTGTAGGTTTAAGGATTGGGTTAGTTTTAAGGTTTAACATTTTGGTTTAGGGTTTATTTATTTATTTTATTATTTTTTTAGGGTTTAGGGTCTAGGGTTTAAGTTTTAGGTTTTAGGTTTATTTTTAGTTTGGGTTTTTGTTCTTTTGGTTTTTTTAATAGAAAAATTCAGATACAACATTTCTTAGTTTTATTTCATCAATCAACTAACACACAAGTTCTCAAGGCATTAGCGACAACATAGATAAAAATAAGCATGCATAGAGCAAATCAATAGCCACAAATTGTCTACTATAAAGACACAGTTCCATAAGCAACAGATTGGACCGGACATTCTTTAGTTTCTTTAGTTCCCAACAGAACCACCTCGGCCTCTCGAGTAATGGGATCCTCCATCATATCTATAATCTCTTCCTCTGCCACCACCATGGCTAAAACCTCCATCACTCCTCCACCTCCATAACCACCTGCTTTCGACCACCACCTCCATATCCACCAACACCTCCAAATCCCCACCATCCTTTGTGACCATCCTTTGTTAACCATCACCCTACCTTTTTTTCAGCCTTAGCCTCCACCAAATCTAGGCGAGCTTGGTTGATGATAATGTTCATGTCAAGGTTTTTTTTTTAGGGTTTAGGTTTAGGTTTAATTTTATTAGGTTTTAGGGTTCATATTTAATTTATTTAGATACTTTTAGTTTAGGTTTAAAGTTTGGGGTTTAGGGTTAGGGGTTTATGGTTTAGGGTTTAGGGTTAGGGTTTAGGGTTTAGGGTTTAGCATTTAGGGTTTAAGATTTAGGGTTTAAGGTTTAGGGTTTAGGGTTTTAGGGTTTATACTATTAGGGTTTTGGTTTTAAGCTTAGGGTTATGGTTTAAGGTCTAGGGTTTAGGGTTTAGAAGTTTAAGTAGTTTTATGGGTTTAGGGTTTAGGGTTAGCTTTTTGTTTAGGGTTTAGAGTTTAGGATTTTTGATTTAGGGTTATTTTTTAATTAAGTAAACTGGTAGGTTTAGGTTTATTTAGTTTATCTTTCATATATTTTAGTTTATTTTATTTTATATTTTGATTTAGGCTTATTTTTTTATTTAGTTTAGTATATTTATTTTAGTTTAGGTTTTTTATTTTAGATTTATTTAGGTTTAGGTTTATGTTTAGATTAAATTTTTAGTTGAGTTTTATTTTTATTTTATTTTTTAAGTTTTCGTATCTTTTTTATTTTTAGGTTTAGGTTTAGGTTTTTTTATTTTTTTAAGTTTACATTTTGGTTTTAGTTTAGGTTTATTTTTATTTTTTATTTTTTGTTTAGGTTTTGTTTTATTTTTAGTTGAGTTTTATTTTAATTTTAATTTTTAGGTTTAGGTTTTGTTTTTTTGTTTTAGGTTTAAGCTTAGGTTTTTATTTTATTATTCTAGCTTTAGGTTTTAGGTTTTAATTTTAGGTTTTAGGATTAGGTTTAGGTTTAAGAGGTTTATTTATTTTGTTTAGGTTTTTTATTTATTTCGGGTTTAGGTTTATTTAGTTTAGGTTTAGGTTTAGGATTAGGTTTAGGTTTGGGTTTAATTTTAGGTTTATTTTATTTAGGTTTTAGTTTATTTTAGGTTTATTTAGTTTAGTATATTTAGTTTTATTTTTTATTTTGTTTTAGTGTCTTTCTATTTGTATTAGATGTTGCTATGCTCTGAATTGACTTGTCCTTTTGAATTCTTCCTTGATGGTGGTGGCTCTATCACTGACTTGTTGTATCTTCTGGATGGTTGGCTGTTTGTGATTGGTCTGCTATGGTTTTGTTGGTTGTTTGGTTGTTGGCTGGCTATTGGCTTGCTATTTCTTTATTTGCTAATGGAGGTTCTCGATCCCTTTGGGCTGCTTTCTTTCGATTTTGGCTTGTATCAAGAATCTTTGGCTATGATACGATGTTACCCATATCTTCAATTTTGGTTGCTAGCATTGCATATGAATATAACCCTTCTTAGGAAGTTTGATGCTCATATGCATTGTTGTCTCTTAAGAAGATCTTGAGCACAGTCTTCTCTTTCTCGACTCTCTACAATAGATTTCTTTATCCTTATTCTTGTTAGCCATGACTATTGCTTTTTTGTAGTGTTTTGTGATTTCATTTATA